>JAJOOO010005402.1:0-78458 GCA_029582685.1 Solanum piurae | reverse complement strand
ATTGACCACATTTACAGTTCATTCAGTATTCAGTCAGCATGTTATAAATTGGTCACTGCATTCAGTTATCTCAGCATTCAGTATTTATATCATGATCAGATTATGTCATTGCTTATTTGCTTTGTTCAATTATGATGTTATTTCAGTTTTATTCTATCCTGCATGCTCAATACCTTTCAAGTACTGACGCATACGTGCGCTACATCTTCTCATGATGTAGGTTCAGGTTGTCAGCATCCAAATCACGCTTAGATCAATTCCCGATCTTCAGTTCAGCAGCATCAGTGGTGAGTCCTCATTCTTTGAGGACTAGTGACATGTTTATCTTTATCAATTTTAGTCTTTAGTTTCAGTTTTGCTAGACCTAGTTGGGGCATGTCCCAACACTTATAGTCTGTTTAGAGGCTTATTTCATACATAGTTAGATTCAGCTTAGTATTGGGTTAATAACTTCTTTGTATTAAACTCATCAGTTTTCATTCATTTCAGATTTAGTATATGAGTATTCCCCATCGTTTCAGATTTATTTATGATTTAGCTTCCGCATCAGTTTATTATCTTTAGTATGCTCATGATCATGCCAGCAGGGTTAGCTTGGGATCACTTGTGGTCCTAGGTCCCGTGTTCGCATCTCGGGGGTAGTCTCGGGACGTGACAGATGGGTAAATTTGTATCTATTGTAATGACTTAATTTTCGTCGTTAGGGAAAAGTCAACAGGGAAAAAATTTGGATCGAAAAACTTTGTCGTAGTAACTTGGAATTTCCCAATCTAGTCCAGATTTGGATGAAATCGGAGTCATTAAGGTGTAGGGAAATCTGGTAACAATCGGGTGATTTAATTATGATTTTGATTACAAACCGCTGGGGTGGGATTTCTGCCGCCAGGGCGAGGGCCGTTATGGCGGGTTGGGTCCCACTATAGCGGGATAGACACGACTTAAGTCAGAAATAAAACCCTAAAAACATTTTATTATGCACTTTTCAACTTTGAGAGCTAAAGAACGACCCTATGGTTTTTTTTTACAGTTTTCCACCTTTCTTGAGGATAAAGGTAAGGTTTTCACTTCCCGAATCTATTTTTCGATTCGTAGAACTCAGTTTCTTCGGTAATTATCAATGGGGGAGGGTTTTGATCTAGAATTTATTGTGGAAAAAGCCTAATCTGAGTATGCGGACCAAGAGTTTGATCTAGGGTTATTGAGTTTGTTATAATCCAGATAATTAGGCCTCGTTTATTGATCCTTGTATTAATTGTATGTTTTTAGACTACGAACAAGTCGGAAGAATCCAAAAAAGGAAGATTCAAGTGCCTTATGGGATTCAAGCTTGGATTCGAGGTAGGTGGTGGTTGTGAATTCATGTTGGTGTGATATATGTTTGTAATTGCTTCATTATAATGCATGTATGTATGCGAAAGTTGCATTATTGATCACCCTAATCGTAAATGAGGATAATTGAATAATTGTATGCCATGAATCACCTCTTGTTGTATGATTAGGATAATATACATTGTGATTGTGATTGTTGTTTGTTGAATGGATCAGGTGTTGCGTTACGACACACTAACTTGGATCGGTTGACACGTTCCGGCATAAACATGGGATCGATTGCCACGTTTCGGCATAAACATGGAATCGGTTGCCACGTTTTGGCATAAATATTGGATCGGGTACCACATTCCAGTATACTAACAGTTTGGTGTGGGTTCCATGAGAGGACCATTGAATTGAGTTCCATGAGAGGACCATTGAATTGGGTTCCGGGAGAGGACCATTGAATTGTGTTGTGTATCTACTTGTGATGATTACGTTCTTATCTAATTATGATTGATATTGGAAGACTGTATGTTGCTCTAAATTGATAACCAATGTGTATTATTGAGAACGTGTGATGCTACCTTGATCCTGAAAAGATGACTAATATTATATATGTTTGGTATATGCATGTTTTATAATGTTGTGGTTACTTGCATGTGTTTCACTTATTAGGATAGCCGCATGATCAACCAGTACACTGTGGTTGTGTACTGATACTGCACTTGTTTGTTCTTTGTTGAGTCAACTTCAGGCGCTATTGATAAACTTCAACTAGGTGACTATTGAACGTGACCGAATTCAAGGGTGAGTCAGTTCTTTCAGGCTGTCATGGATCTCTCTTGTTTAAGTCCATTCTTTTCGGACTCAGACTATTTGTTTAAGGTGTTTGTTTAGTTTAGGGGTAGTACCCCTTGTTCTTAGACTTGTTGTTAGTAAAGTTTTGGTACAATGACTTTCAAGTTCTAAGCGTTGTATTTCCGCATTAGTTTGGTTAGTTAATTGTTTAAACCTTGGAGTTTATGGGGACTCCATTTTTATTGTCATTTAAACCCGCTTTCGTATCTTTAACTGCCTTAGTTTTCATAAAATTAGTTTGTTTTGGTTGTAGTAATGGTTCTTCCACCGGAGGGTTAGTGTGGGTGTCAATCACGACGGTCTGGATCGTGACAGTAAATTATACAAATAAAGTGCGAATTATACAAACGAGTAAGCTATAGTTATATCCCGTAAATATAATGCAAACTATAACTAAAGAGCCTAATTAAATTTATTATAGTAATTGCTTGCGAAATTTCTCCTCCTTTTATCTATTTGTAGTTCAGGATACAAACTCTATATACATATGTATAAGTAATATAAATAACTATCAAGTACGGTATTAATTATCTCCATAATATATATATATATATATATATATATTTAAGTATAAGTAATTTTTATATTATATTATAGAGAGAAACTATTTTAAATATCTATTAATTTTTTATTTAAAATGTACATATTTAAATTCTTAATCAATATTATACATAAATAAATAAGTTAAATATTAATATAATATTAACATGACGATTTAAATATAATTAATATTATCAAGCAATAAATTTACAAATCATTACACAAATAAAACCACTAAATACGAAAAACTTACCATAAAAAAAATCCTTCATATTTTAATCCAACAAAAATATTGTTGTTACATTTATTTCTAATTATGTAAAATAAAACGTAAAATAATGGATAAAATATAAAATAATAATATATAGCATAAAATAAAATAAAAAATTTATCAAATAAAAAAATATATATATTTCTTGAATGAAACTTAACAAACTTATGAGATATATTAATTGATTAATAAGGGATATATTGATAAATATGTATATATGGAAGATATATTTTAGTCTTAAAAAAATAATTTTCTGATTCTTGTTCTACTTTTTTTAAGAAGCATATTTTTTTTAGTTTTTTCCCTACATAGAAAAACTATTTCTGCTTCCATTCAAAAGTAATTTTAAGGATATGTTAAACATTTAATTTTTCAAAAAAAAAATCTCAAAAGAGCATGTCTTGCCTCCCAACAACAATGCCAAAAGGCTCTAAATCAATATATTTATGTAGGGATGTCAATGGAGCGGTGCGGGTTAAGCTTAACCCGCAAAATTTTTAATCTGCCCTGCCTCGCCCAGCCCTGCTTAACAATTTTATTTTATTTTCAACCCACCCTGCATAGACCCGTCCTGCATAGATCCGCCTCGCATAAATTTTTTAATATTTTCTTTTTCTAGCTAAGTTTGATACTAAAAATATAATTCATTAAGATAAATTTACTTTTTCATTAAGTTGTATTAATTTAATAGGACAGTGACTTAAAAATTCATTTTATATAGGTCAATTGGAAAAATGTAAGAATTTGTATTATTTTTTATTGAACCATTTTCATTTACTATCTTGAATATTTTAATAGTTTAGAGAAATTATCTTAATAAATAATGTTATATGAATCTTATAACATGTAAAAGTTAAAATTAAGTTTGAACTCATATAAAATCGCATATACCAGCAACCCGCCCCGCCCCACACAACCTTAAATCTACTCGCCCCGCATAACCTTAAACCCACCCCGCCCCACATTCGCCCCCCATTGTCATCCCTATATTCATAACATGAATTGTCCAAAAATGGTTAACACTAAATCCTAGTTAATGATATATATTTTCACCTCATTAAATTTATCAACACATTACATGGTAAATTTATATAATTCAATATAATTTTTTTTTATCAATTTGGATACGAGTAATATTTACTATAATATACCTTAGGTAATATTATAGAAATATTGCATTTGGTAAGTTTTTCAAGTATTTTACTTTTTACAAAAGTAAGTAGAAAAAAATTACATGAAAACTCATCAAAATAAAAAAATTAATTCTTTTAAGGACTCTCTTTGAGAAAATATTCTTTAAAAAAAAAACATTTTATCATAACCAAATAAGTTAAAAATAAGCATAGATTAAAACAAAGTAATGTATATGGCATGTTATAAGTTATACTACCTCCGTCCACTTTTAATCATCATAATTTTCTTTTTTAGAGTCAAACTATAAAACTTTGACTAACACTTTATGATGTATTTTTTTTTTATCATATTGATATGTAAAAAAATTGCAATTTATAGTACTTTTCGTATAACTTTTAAATATCTAAATTTTTTGTTTAAATTATCAAATTAATATAATTTAATTTAACTTTGAAAACTAGTTAAATTGACTTTTGAAAAACGTAATATGATAAATAAAAATGGACGAAGGGAGTAACAAGAACTTTTTTGCATTTTAGTAGAACAGATAATCTTACTTGCGTTTTGCATCCTAATGAGTTGTTTGGATATACAAAATAAAAAAATACTATACGATTAGCAATAAAATTTGTATTTAAAAGGTAGCCCGAATTTTCTCACAAAATATAGTATATAATATGGTTAAAACTACCACGTAAATATAATTTGCACACACTTTTTCTTTTGTAATATACATCTTAAATGTAAAATACATGCAACTTATTTTATGTATTAGGATACAGAGAAAAAAAAAGCAGTATTCTTTTTAATTTATTTTAATTTCAATATAAAATTCTAATAAGAATCAAATAAAATTTAGTAATTAAATAAAATAAAAAATTAAGTCTTAAAAATGGTAGTGATTGAGAGTCGGCCTCTAGGCAAATAAGATTGTGAAAATAAACAGGGCCCATTAGGCCCAAGCCCATTAGCCCACACAATCTTACCGCCATGGCAGCTCGTTTCGCGAGGTCGATCGGAGCTTTATCGTCCTCCGCCACTCATAAGTCGCCGGCCGGAATTGAAGCCGTCAGTGATGGCGTCTTCAAGCCACGATTGGCATCATCTTCTTCTTCTCCAGAAAGTGAGTTTCCTAAAACTAATAATAAGAAAATGACTGATCGTCTCTCCGGTGTTATCGACGTGGTTAACGATCGTAAGCTTCCGCCTGAACTTCGAGGTCAACGTGATGCCGTTAGGTAATTTCTGATATGCTCACATATTCTATTTAGAAAAATGACAAAAAAAAAAAATGTTCATTTCTGCGAGGTCCTTGTATGATGATCGAGTGTTAGAATTTTTTTTTACTGCTTGATGTTTTAGACTTTGTAAGGTCTTATAGCTAGGTAGCTCAAGCTGAAAATTTGAGAAAATAATATGTTGTGCTGATTCAGCTGCTGGGATAATGTATTAATTGTTTGCTCAAATTACTGCAAAAAAATTGCAGTGATGTTTATTGCGATGATTATGTACTTGGCTCAATAGATTATTCCGAGCTTAATTCACAATGTATTTGGAATATTTTTGTTCCTAATTCATCTCAACTTGATGAAAATGTGATGCCAATGAAAATATCAGTTTATCCATGACTTGAGAATTTTTTTATACTTTCGTTTGATAAACTGTAAGGTTAAAAGGCCTATCTATAGTAAACTGCATTCTGTATGGGATAATGAATTGTGAACTTGTTCTATTGAAGCAATCTATGTATAAACTATAAAGTGAGATTGGTAAGACTCTTTGAGTGTGATGTTCTAATCTCACAAGTGTCCGAGAAAAAATATTCCATATCTTCCATAGCCAAAAGGACGAACTATTGGAGTTTGTGTCTGAATCAATACAGCTTGCATTATTTGTATTAATGTTGCACTGATGCACATTGCTCCTGCTGGGCACTTAGTTTGGCGTTTTTGTATCACTAGGTTATGACATATATCCAGAGTGCAAGTGTGTCGTGAATCTGGAAGTGTTTTTTCTCTGTAATTTGGGGTTATATAGTAATAGGTTCACTGTAGTTTAGGCTTTCAATTGCTATGCTGTGACCACTTACCGCTTTTGGTTTACAAGATCTACCATTGGTATAATTTTCGGTGTCCAAGTGTAGTTTCCTCTTAAGTCCAAGTCACTTGAAGTTCTTTGATTTATTACAGAGCAGTTAATATTGTTGTTGCTTTTTAGTCAGTGATTTGAGATTGAATTTGATGATATGTGATGGCTATCTTTATTTTTCATTCGAATAAGTACCTCTTTAGAGAACTTCACCTCGAGCAAGATTTTGTACTGACCGTCTTAATGGAGCATGGTATGTAACTAAAATTGTAAAGGTAAAGAAGAGTGTTCCTTGAATTCATGCATATGTGTTGCATAATTCTCTAGCTTTCACGTAGTTGCTATAGCTGTGTTTGCCTGGACCAATTGCAAATAGTAGGATTCTGATTTATCCTGGATGTTACGAACACAGTCTTAAGAGTGTTTTTTTTCTTCTAATTTCTTTTTTGAATGCTGGTTTCTAATCCTGCATGGAATATTGATCAGGTCAGAAACCGACATCATCAATGTTGTTGAACAACGAATATGGCATTCCATGGAAGAAGGGCAATTTGAGAACTTGCCAGGGAAGGGAAAACCGTTGGACCTCAATACTAATCCTCACGCTGATCCAGCTGAAGATACCTTGTATATGATTCTCTCCAGAAATAAATGTGCACCTGAGTGGGTTGAATTGAACAAAGAGATAAGAAATAGAGTAGCTGAGTTGAGATCAGCACTTAAGAGGGCATGGACACACCGAGGCTCTGTCGATGATTCTGAATGGATCGAGGCATCCGAGTCTCTAAAGCTCCAGATACGCGACATCAATAACAAGGTGAGCAGAGCAAGGAACTGATTTACATTTCAAATTACCTATTCAGTTCTGTTTCTTTTCCTATTCCATGTATTGTGAACTGCTACTGTTTTACAACATAATTATTGTCAAAGTATGTCCCGTGTTTTCTGTGTGCATATATACATGCATATCAATTCTCCGTATTTGATGATATATTAGTATTATATGCTCTGCTAGCAAGATGGCTGAACTAGGAAACTACTGTCAAAACTTAGTCAAGCTAAATATGTGTCTTGGCCTTCAGGTTTTCCGATACAACCTTATTGTCCCTTTTGGCCGCCAAATGCTTGGACTCAAGTGGGAGAAGGAAATGGACCGACTGAAAGAAGAAAGTACAGGGAGCTGAACATTTTGCAGGTCTCATTACTGGTGTAGTTTATCACATGAAAGTGGAAACTTCTATATACGCGGGTGTTCCTTGTGTTCTTGCTTCTTGTTTTCGTCGTTCCTAGTCCAGTATTTTGGTAATTTTTGTTTCTCAGTCTGTTAAACAGCCAATGCGGAGTCTTTGTTTAATATAAGTTTCAACATAAAATCAAATGAAATAAGCAAATCTCCCACAATCTATATTTATATTTTGTGGATGACCTAAGAAAATGAAAATGAAGGAAGCAATTGGGGCTATTGTAGTTCATGATGGTACATTTACATTAAGCGTCTTCAAGAGATATTTCTTAATCAGTTTAGAGAGGTGTAACGAGTAGTTTCAAGTTAACTATGGTTGCCTAAAGATGCCTTAGCAGCAAGATGTGTGAGGGCACGCTTGTGGCAACTGCATTGCAGTTTTTTGTACTTCTGCACGAATGTTGTAAGATCAATTTCTTGATCAAGGAGCTGGCCAAGAAGGGCTTCAGATTCCTCCTCCGTTTTCTTCATGGCATCTGTATCAAATATCAATAGACAGTTAACTGTCAATTCTTTTACTGGCAAGTCTAATTACTTCATCTAATCCCATAAGCAAGAAAAAAATCGATGTGTTAGCCATCCATTCAATATTCTAAGGGCACTTCAATTTGGTATCTCACAACTTTTACCAAAAACGAAAAAAGAATGTTCTGATCACTAAGCAACCAGAATCTCAGATTAGGAACTGTTGTAGGAAGGAAGTAGCATATGGTAGATACTTCAAATTGGAAAATCTTTCTTAAAGCTATTAACTTAATAACACCATCATAGAGAGAGTAACAATGTGACAAAATTGAGCACAAAGCTATTAAGTTAAAATTTCCTATTACACATAATTGTCTCATTACATGGAGTTTCTGCACTAGCTCCTTAATTAAGAGTGGATAGAATTAGATTCACGCTTAAAAGACAAGTAGAAGACTTGTGCAAAATCTGATGATAACATTCAAATGGATGGAACTTTTTCATTGGGACATAATGAAAAGTGGTATATAGTGTACTAATCCAAAAAGGAAATTGAATAGTGGAGCAGAGTGAAAATGGTTTAAACTTGAAAGAGACTAATGTTTTTCAATAAGTTCGAAGAAAATAAGCATATTTGTCAAAGTAGATCAAGAGGACACCAATGAAGATTGTCCTTCAAAAGGTATGTTGAGCATTATGAAAAGCTGTTATTATGCATTGGTGACATAGTAAGAAGTCTCCTATTGTCATATTGATCTGTAATTGTACTTCAAATTATTTTACCCAATGTAAAAAGAATAACAAACAATCAAAAGGAAAAGAAAAAAGTATACAAGCTTTATGTGCTTCCACTATTTACCTTGTAGCTGATAGAGAAGCGATACAGGAGAGTACGACTTTAGAAGCTCTTCTTTTCTCCTTTCCAGCTCATGCATCTTTTCTTGAGCAGCAGCCAATTCAGTTGTGCGGATGATTCTGCACTGTGAACAATAAAGGAGGGTGCACCGAAATTTTTTTCCCAAGTCAGTGCTTTGATGCTAAAATGTTACGCATGCTTTTACAAATAAGTAAATACTCTAGAAGCAATGTGAAGTATCTAACCTGATTTCTCAGCTCCATTATCCAGGGTTCTTTTTCTAAACTCTCCCCTGCATAAGGATTTTGTTCAAAATCTATCTCTGCAGATACTAGTTGATAAATCACTACCTATAATAAGGCAATAAGCAACCCAAAACTTACTAGCAAGCTGCAGAGTTGCATTCCGAAGCTCATCCCTGACCTGATCAGATTAGGGGAAAACAGCAAGAGTAAGATGATACCATAGAAATTAATATAGAACAGTGAGCCTGTTACAACAAAATATTACATCAAGGTGATTATAACGGATTAAAGTTGTGTTCTCACGTTGAAATTACCATGCTAACATGTATAAGACATGAGGATACACAATTTGTCACATACATTGTGTAAGAAGGTTAGAGCATACAGGAAGTAGAAAGATTATTCAAGTTCATTTTGGCAAGGAAGAAAGGAAGCAAGAACAAGGCCAACAAAATCCAAACATGCAGGTATTTTTTACTTTGAACTGTATGAGGTGAGATCACCAAAAAGTAATGATGTGCATTGTAATGCAAAAGTCTCATGAGATTGTAAGCCACTTGAAAGGACTAAATACATTATAGCATCATGAATGCAGAACCTCACACAGACAGAACAACTAAATCCAGTTATCCCCGTGTATAGTTTGATTCCTCCCTTACTACAAGAAACAGAATCTCACTCGGCTGTTCATTCAATTTGCGACATGTATAATTTGGTGGAGCATAATATCATATTTGAACAAAATGAGGAAAAATTAGATCCAGTGTAAGTTCGACTATAAAAGGAAACAAGGTATGGCAAGACCGACCGAGCAGAACGAAACAAGTAATTTTATTACTTACATTATTCTGAGTCTTGACAGCCTCAAGTGAAAGTAAGAAGTTGTGCCGAGCATCCTTGTCAGAAACAAGCTTCTTTAGCTCATTAACACTGAACAATTTAACAAGAAAGCATATTGAAAATCAGAAACAAATTGCAAAAAGAAGAATGATGAAAAAGCCTAAGTTCTTCATTTGATTGTTTAATGATAATCAGAAACAGATGATCAAGTCATGAAGCTTTTTATTTATTTTTTAAACTAAAAAGTCATGAAGCATTTGCAGGCAGAAGATACTTCATAGCGTCGAAATCATATTTTAAGATAAAACTTATTCATCATTCTCAAAACATGCATGAATGGTACCTTAAAGGGTGCCGTTAATTGCTTCCTTGGATACTAATGATCAAAAAGAAAATATTTATGTTCTTTCATGTACCAGAAAGACACCTCTGATTATGAACCGAACCACGAGTATCTATTTCAGATATAAAACTTTTATCTTCATTAAAATTCATTGGCAGTTTCCTACAAGCCACCCTCTTTGCATTTATTAAAAGAATTCTGCTTTCAAATGACAAAACTTGTACTATCCAGTATATTTTTTACCGTATGCACTTCAGTTCATTACACAATTTGGTGTTTCATAATGCTCCATAAGATAAGAAAGCAGAACTCATCAACATTCAAAAAAATTAATTCCTATCACGTAATTGTCTTCTTCTTTTTTATGACAAGGGAAACCCGCAGCCGCTACCCTTTGGGTGCGCACAGGGTAAAACCCCCGCTCCTATGCAATAGCTCGCAAACCCCTATCACGTAATTGTATCACTACCATTAGATATATTATAGAGTTTTCAGGAGTTTTATGCACATAAATGTATCAAAATCATAAATCTATGTTGAATCTCATGATGGTGACATGAAACCACTCTTGATAACCATATAGCAAAACAAAGAGGGAATCTCTGTTACAAATCTCAGCGAGTTCAGAATCTAATTCTGGTAGAAACAAAGACCGCAATGTAACTAATGATCCTTTCTATATAGGTGTAATTGCTGACATATATGAACTAAAATTTACCTCTTGTTTCTTAAAGCAGCAGTGATGTCAGCAGCCTCTGCAGGAGAAACTTGGGACACAAAGCTTGGCCTGTTTGTTGGACTCTGCGCATTAAAACCGCCAGAAGAGTTTGAACTAGGGGTTGCAGGGCGGGAAGAGCTTGGTGAGCTGACTACAGAAGGTGAATACCGTGAACCATTATTAGCTTCTTGAGGACTTGACTGAGCTCGTTGCTCTTTGTTACCCCTGTAGAAAAGAGAAGTTCAAGGAAATATGTATGTCATAACGGGTAATAGGCATACAACTCATATAGCTAACACCAACTAATTTTAGATTGAGGAGCATTACTGATTGATTGAGATATGTTTGCCAAAATCCTAAAGCTAACTAAAATAAGGAATTAATTTTGTGCATTCTCCTTACCATATACATCATGCCATGATACCATTACATATAAACAAGCTATGCTATAAATTATAATCACACTGCCAAATTAAATTACATGGATCTCATTGGTGAATCTAACAAAGGGTTCGGTAATTCAGATATAATTAGATATACATTTCAGAAACAAATACGATAGAATTAGATATACATTTCAGAAACCCACTCTCTTCTCAAATAACCACATCCAAATCCTGGATCCAGGGCAGAGCTAGAGTGTAGGAAGCGGACAAAATCTAGTAGTTTTGATTCAAAACCCTTACAGTAGTTTTAAAATATTCAATTACATGTATAAACTATTAATTTAGAACGCAGCAACTCAAAAGTACTAAAATGGACCAGCTTCAATTCCTGGCTCCACACTGCCTATGGTAGATAGTGGATATAGATTTCAACTTCTTCAAAGGCCTAAATAACACAATATGGAATAGCAAAAAGGGAATTCAAAACATAAGTAATGGTTCCTAAATTTATGCTTCCAGGATCACTCTTTTAGCACAGATTCTTCACAATTAACCAAAATTTAGCACAAAAATATAATAATAAGAAGAAAAAAAAACGAAAAACTGCAGATATCTATACCAAAAGAGGACATAGGTCATATAAAATTCAAAAAAAATACAAAAAAAAAACACAACAAAATACGATCGTCCGATTCATAACTGAATAAGGAAATGAAAATCTGTAAATCTGAAGAAAAAAATTACCAGAAATTCAACATGAGTTGGGCAGTGGAAGAAAATGAAGCTAATAGCGTAAGAAACGTACGAAGAGAGCTATATGCCTTTGAATTTTGATAATCGAACCCCAACGCTTTTGCCTTTCAATTTCCTTTGGATTTTGAAGAAAGAGCTGCACAATTTCCTTCTATTTTCTATGGTGTTGGCTTTCAAATAAAATGATAATTTTATTATATACTAGTTTATATAATAAATTTAATATTTTTAAAAAAATATTAGAAAATTACTATTTAATAATAATAAGAGTAATATCTTATTTATTTTCATGCGGATTTTAATTATAATCATTCAGATCTAATTCATTAAGAATGTTTATTTTTTGAAATTTGAATCTTAATCATTTAAATTCAAATCATTATCTGTATTTGTTTTGTTTCTTAATAAAAGCCTCTTAATGAATGTGAATGAATCAATTCAAATTTGTAATGGAGCCTTAACATCATTAGATTCTTTAAAATAATATGCTTATTTTACAAGATCTTTCACATCTCTTTGTTTCGATTTTCTATTAGATTTTCACACCTTTCGCTCTTCAATCTCACCTCTTATAGTAAGTTTTCATAATTTTATTAACTACACAATTTTTTCTTGGGTATATTCATGTTTATCAAGAACTCTCGTAGCCACAAAGATTAAGTGTAACAACAATATCATTTTATTAAAATATTCTTGAAGGTGTCAAAATTTATTTGAATTCCTATATATTTACACATTACGTTGAAGATCACAACTTTACATTAGTAGTCTAACGTGAATTTACGTGCTCTAATTGATATTGATATTGCCATATTTGTTAATTGTTAATCCTCCATTTTATAAAATTTGATCGGATTATTTTGTAGTTAATTATTTAAACTATCTTATACTTAAGTTGTGAAACGGAACAAGAGTTTATTTAGCTGGATATTTTTCTTATTAAAAATTTAGTCTAGCATTTAATTTCATATGCAATTTAGATGCGCATTTAGATTAAGATATTTTAATATTCAGATGTATATTAAAATTCTAAATAAGTTATTTTATTTTTTTCAAAACAGAACAAGTCAAATATGACATATATTTAGTATAATAAATAGATAAATAAAGGTGGATAGGGGAGTTAAGAAATTCACACCACTAATATAGTAAAGCAACTTGTTATTTTCGGAAGAACTTTTTCTCTAATGAAACAATACACAATGTAAATTTGAATTAGTCAAATTTTATTGCAAATACCATACACCAAACAGAAAACTAAAAAGATACTCATTGTTTATCATAAAGATTGTGCAATATAAAATGAAAAGGTTCATATTCGTATCTTTATATTTTGATATTTTAATGTGAGGAGAGTAGGGGTGTACAAATTAGAACGAAAATCGAATCAAACAGCAAATCGAGTCAAATCGGAAAAAAATTTGATTAGTGGTTTGGTTTGACTTAGTTTGGTATTGGAAAAAAAATCCGACTATATTTGGGTTGGTTTGGTTTTAACTAAAAAAAAAAACCCGAGATCAAATCAACCCGACATTATATATGTAATTTTAAAATTTTAATTTATAAGTAAAAATATTTACTTTGAAATAATTTTAAAATATTTCTTATACTATTTCATACAGTAGTTTTTATCTTTTATTTCAAGTTTAAAACTTAGAATTCGGAATGGTCCAATAAAAATTATAGTTCATAGATGTTGATAATTATAATAAAACTTAAATCAAAATCAAATTAATACCAATGCAAAAAGAAAATCAATTCAACACTAAGGATGACAATAATATTGAATATTTGTTCTTAGTTTTACATTGGATTAGACAATTAAAATACATAATCTAATTTTAATTCTCCTTAAATATTTAGTAATGTAACTAATACTTATTAAACTTCTTTTAGCATGATTTAGTACTTTTAAATTATGATCATTTTCATTATGACTTTACAATATTTATTTTATATGATGATTTCATTATTATTTTTTATTGAATATTTTTGTGTCATCAGTACTCATCTCATATTTTGTGTTATTTTTTTAAGAAACACCTTTGATAATTGTATTTTGGTTGGACTAAAAAAGTATTTGGAGAACAAGTTAATTATATGTTTGTATGCACTTTACCAAAAAAATTCGAGGTTTATTAGTTTTGTTGATTTATAAATTTAAAAATTCGACACAATGGTTTGATTTGGTATTTGAAAAAGCTGAACCAACCCGAGGTTGAAAAACCCAAAAAAAATCTGAATTTTCTTAGTTTGGTTTGATTTATAAATTTAAAATTTTTACACAAATAATTTAGTTTGATATTTTTAAAAACCCGAATTAACCTGGTCATGTACACCCCTAGAGGAGAGGTTCAAAATTATGCTGATTCTTTATGAAATGGTCCAAAAAATTATTTTGATAACATGTGGGGTCATTTTTATAAGTGAAAGAGTCAAATTTACATTTGACTATGTAAATGGTCAAAAATTTCTTGAACTTTTACAAATTTGACAATCATTTTTCTTACCCATTATCCCTCTTGTCTCTAAGTTTGAACATCACCATAATAATCTAAACTCCTCATCATTGTCAAGGTGTTTATATTAATTCCTTTTATGATAGAACAAGAAAATTATTTTATAATAACGACAATATAAATTATAGAATTCCTTTTTAACTCAAAAAGACAGAATAAATCACACGATATTTATATTTTATTTTCAAAATGATAGAGAAATGGGGAAGAAGAGTTTTCAAATTTTCAATGTTCAAAAATTGAGACGAAACTTCTAATTTATAGCCAATGATTTGATTTCTTCTCAATTTTTATTTAAGATTTAAAGGAAGTGTTTCTTTATATAAAGATTAAGGATTTTTCTCTCTTTTTCCAATAAGGGACACACTCCTCAATCAGAATGTTTTTTTTTTCCTTTCAAATTCCCTTTTCCCTTAAATTTCTTTTTTTATTTATTTATCATTCATACCGCAACTAAACCTAATAATTAATATTATTTTCATATAATATCGTGATTTCTTTAGAAAATAATGTACATTATTTTATTATATTTTGATCAAGATCATGTGTGAATGAAGATATGAAGTTTCTTTTGAGGACCAAGCGATTAGTTTTACGTAATAATTCAAAGCACTAAACACAAATTTGTATCAATTGATTATGTAAATAGTTAAATACTAGTAGTTTCGTTAACCATTTTTTTTGTGTAATATTGGCTTTTGGGTCAAGAGTTAAGACGGACTGTTGGTCGAACATTCCTATACTAACATAGAATTAATAGTATCTATAATTTTTTTATAAAAAAAAACTATTATTATTTTATATCAATTTCAAGTAAATTAAGTTGGCTATATTAATTTTCATTATTCATGTAACTCCATTAAATTAAATTCATCGTATAAGTACAAATAAAAAATTAAAAAAAATCTCAATAGTAATAGGCTAAAAATACTATAATAAACTAACTTTGATCTTGACTAATTAGTATTAAAAATTAGTAAATTTAAATTAAAAGTATGTTGCTTTTGGAAGGAAAAGAAGAGTATTATAATAGAGTATTTATAAAGCTACTTTGCAATTGAGGAGCGCAATTTTCGCTTTGGATAACAATTTTCTTTTAATAGTTTATAGTCTTTTTATGAAGTCATCCCAATTTTGTGCAAATAATAAGTTCCCTTTTTATTTCCCCAATGCAATTTTATTTTTTATTTTTTAAATTTTTTATTTACAAAATAGTGACTGTTGAAAAAGGAAAGATCACCTAACCAATAAATTATTCATTTGTTGCTAAGAAAAGAAAATGAAAAACATGACGAGAACAAGAAAAAAAGTACTTTAGATTTGTTTTTTTGTTTAAAATAGTTCGTTTTGATTTTTTTATATATATACTTTTTTGGATAAGATAGAGAATTGACCAGATGATTATCAAATTTGCAGCACAAAATAAGTATTTATGGATAGTAGTAGAAGTAGAAATTATATATATAAAAAAACAAAAAATAAATGTTTATTATATAATTAAAAATTAATCACATAAAATATGTTAATTTTATTAATTGTACATATCAATATTAATTGGAATGAGAGGTTGAAAATTTTATTGAGGCTAATCCATACAGGCAAACCTCGTTATAATGATCATTTATTGTAATAATATTTTATTATAACAATATGATTTTCTCCTGAATCAATTTTTCATGTTATATTTTATTTTTTTATGACAACATTATACCTGTAACATAATGATATTAATTATAGCAGGACACTCTTTCTAAAATTATCCCTCTTAATAATTATACCCAAATATTATTAAATAGTATTTATACCCAAATATTATTAAATGATGTTTTGTACGAAATATATTATACATATAAAGTAAATTATTAAAATATTTATGTTGATCATCATCTATATCGTGCACATAGTAAACTTTAATCACAAATATTTTTTGAAAAAATTATATTTAAATTGTGTCTATAACTATTGTCGTAATTTCACAAGGAAAAATCATTAACGTTTTCTATTTTTATATTCATACTCTTTCTAATTTTTCATACTTTGCTTATAACAATTTAATGAAATCTAAATGCATATTAAATATCAATATTCATAACAATATTTTGTTATAGCAGACATGAAACTTTTTGAAACAATTCGATTATGGAGAATCAAGTTCCATAAACTTCTCAAAGCCGGCATCTTTTTTGTTTTGCTCTGTGTATTTATTACCCCTCTTTCTCTAATCCCTGAAATTTAATTTCTTTTTTCAATAAGAAATATGAAAAAAATGTACTTTTTTGGTTAATTAAATAGTTAAGTACGGTTGAAAGTGATAGGCAAAATAATTAAAAAGAACCTTGAACTTTTCTAGTTCCTAAATGAATATTATGCTTGAGCAATTATCATATGTACGTTTACATGTGGGAAATTGATGTCCATATACCATCCTTAGAATGTATTACATAATTTATAATTATAAGTATCCATACGATTAACTGAAGGAACGTTTAGAGGCGAATTTATAACATAATTTATAGATTTATAAAAATCAAATAATCTTTATTCATATATAGTAAGAAATCGATTAAATATTTGATCATGAATACTATTATTATTATAAATTTAAATTTGCTCTAGAAATTCATAAATTTTAAATAAAAATATACACCCCATACACATTTTTTTTCTTTCTTTTAGACATGTTTTTCTCCTCTAGAGATTCAACATAAAAAAATCACCTACCAAATTAATCCAAACTTGCACCAAATCAGCCTATTATGAAGATAAATCGAAATGTCACTACATCACATGCGTTTTCATATAAATTAATATTATTAAATTGTAGTAATACACATTTTTTTCAATTTTTAATTTAATGTAAAAGTATTAATATAGTTTCACATAAATACTCGATACAAATATTTTTCTTTATCGAATAATCCTTCTTTTTGACATTCATGCTGCCAAATTTTATAATTTATAAGTTCTCCATTTGCCATCAAACCTATAACACATTTTAAAACCATACAATCACGAATAAAATAGGAAAGAAACATGATTTTACTGTAAAAATATATAGGTATAAATTTGTTCCTCCCTTAATTCTTCTCTTATAAGATTTCCATGATTCGAGGGTTGTTAGTGGCGTATTTCTCGAACTATGATGATTTGAATTTGATCTCTTTATGAATATTCATGAATTTGTAAAATATTCGAGATTTCGATCTCTTTATAGAATTTTCGAGATGCCTTTTCAAGGAAATATAGTATCATTTATATATGCATGAACTAGAGTTTAGGGTTGAGTAGCCTCTAAGAATTCTAATTGAAATTGAACACACCTACCTTGTAAAGTCCCAACTCGAATTGAACACATCTTTTAGAGTCCCACAAAATTTCAATGTCTACCCCAAACTTGTAAAGTAAAAAGAGAAAAGTATTGAAAATATTCTTGAAATTGATGTAAATTATTAGTTTTGTCCCAAATTATTGACATAATTAAAAACACTTATTTATTTGACTAACTAAATTTAGATACATCCCGATACACTTCTGATCTGCCACATGATATAACAAGTGGTCTCAAACTCTTGTAAAAGCATGAAACTCATAATACAAAAGGAGAGACGAGTGTTGAAAACACCCCTAAATTTTATGTGAAAATTTAGAGAATGTATTGCACTAATATTGCAATGGCAGAAATATATTTACGTGAACCAATATTTTTAAAGCTATAAATAATTCATCAATAAAACTAATAAATCAAGCTAAATTTATGAATATTTAAAACTATCGAATTCGTCTAAACTCTAGCCCACCCCCTACTCATCAAGACTACAAATCCTAAGGACAAAAAGATGGTAATAACTGCTAAAACAAAGGGTATTAAAGTAATATCAGCAGGTCACATTACACTCATTCTCATCTCGGACGTAATTTGCAACAAGAAACCATACCGATGGATGGGACCCACATCATCCTCCACTTATAATTCAACACGTGTCAACCCGCATAAAAACAAAACCTCTAAACGACGTCGTTTAGTGACCAGCTGTTTTGCTTAGACGTAGCCTAATGGCCGACCTTTCTGCCTACATAGAGACGCAAAGAACATCCAAAGTTGGCGTAAGCACTAACGAAAATTACGGTGGAGTGATAAGTAATTTTTTATTTTTAATTAAATATTTCGAGTTTGAATCCTTCTAAATATAAAGTCATCTTTATTAGAAAGTTTTTTTTATCTTAATATAAAAAATTTCAGTACGAATTTAAATTTAATTAAGCTTCAATATAGGTATTAAACACCAAACAAAAAAACTAAAAAAAAAACTAAAAAGTTGGCGTAAGCGCCAAACTCACACATAGTCTTTCTCTATTTTCTTCCTTTTTATTTTCTACAAAATCATCCAACGGCTCAAAATCAATCTCAGCCACCATCAACTCTTCTCAACCGTCAGATCTACTTTCATTCACCCCCTACGCCCTACCCCCCACCCCACCCCATGTTTTTATTGTTGAATTTTAAGTTGCTGTTAGTTTAGGTTAGGCCTTCTTCCTTCTTCTCTTCCTTTTCCAATCCCCCATCTTCCTCTCTCTAAAAATTCTCTCTCTCTCCTTCAAATTCTTTTGATTCTTCATCGTCAATACGATAACTTCTTCTTCTTCAACTTATGCACATTGGGTGAATTAGGTGTTAATTAATCTGGACGGAACATTCTGAGCAGATTGCAGTAAGTTGATTGATAATTGATAATCGATAATCGAAGATCGGTTTGATGACAATGCTGGTTCCGCCATGGCTAGAGCCATTATTGAACACTGCTTTTTTCTCGATTTGCCGGACGCACGGTGATGCGGCGCGGAGTGAATGCAATATGTACTGCTTGGACTGCAATGACAATGCTTTTTGCTTCTATTGCCGCTCATCGAAACATAAAGATCATCAAGTCATTCAGGTAAATTTTATTTGTTAATTGTACTGGTATTGGAGATCGGACTAATCTGAATTCACGCAAAACGTAGTTATTCTTGGTATCTAAAACATTGGCATTATGAGTATCGTTATGATCATAATTACAAGTTCAGTAAAACTCAATAATTTTGTTCTTCCTTTTTGACTGTAATTGACTCGAACCTACAAATTTAGAATTGGAGAAAGAAGAAAGGGATGCTTACCATCTGAACAATCTTTTTTTTTTTGTCAAATAATCTACATTTAGTATAAAGCTCAAAAATAGAAAAATTTGGGCTCCGGAATGCTTGTAATGTATCTTTTCTTACATAGGAAGTAATCTTTTATTTCAATTTTTACCTAAAAAAAAAAAAAAGTAGGTATGATAATAGACATTTTTTTTTCTATACCACGTGTGGTTAAAATTTGTAAATAATTGTTGTTGAAATATATATATATAGATAAGGAGATCATCATATCATGATGTGGTAAGAGTTTCAGAGATTCAAAAAGTATTGGATATAAGTGGAGTGCAAACATATGTAATCAACAGTGCAAGAGTTTTATTTCTAAATGAAAGGCCACAACCAAAGAATAGTGGCAAAGCAAGTTCTCATGTTTGTGAAATATGTGGAAGAAGCCTTTTGGACACATTTCGTTTCTGTTCTCTTGGATGTAAGGTAAATTATCTAATTTTGTTAATTGACTATACTTCATTTTACCTATTAAATTTATCATTATTTTGTTTGGTTATGGCATTGTATTATTCATACATCATGATTCATGATAATTATGTCCCACATATTCATAATAAATAATAAAATTTCACATCTTGATCACCATCATTGATTGTAACTCCCTACCAAAAAATACATATAGCATCTTCATTGTCATCATATCATATGGTCACAACTCAAAAGTTCAAGTAGCCTTTGATTGACATATTGACAAAGGTGAAGCTATGTTTATAGAAGGGTTCAATTGAATCCGATTCGTTAAAATGTTATACTGTATAAATAGTATAGTAATAAAATTGGTTCAAAAATTGTTTTTGAAGTCATATGCTTGGATTTCAGATATAACATTTTTGCATTTTTTATGTTTTTTTTTTAAAATTCCTGACTTCATTACTGATGATTATGAAGCCACATGGAGAGCTAGGGAATCTATAAATAGATACACATGCCATCCTTTTCAAGAATAACCAATCAACCAATTTTTTTAAATGCTATTATAACATTTTCATTTTTGTGCTCACAACTTACATATACACTACATATATAATGATTCATGACACCATTATAGGCCTACATTCACCATTAGTCCAAGCTAATATCTATTTATCATTTTTTAGCGATAATGGATTATCAACAATAACTTAATTGTCGATAAATATATATTTTTAGTGGCAATTAGCACTCTTTATAAATGTCTCTAAAGCCTATAGCGATATTAACTAATGTTGGTAAAGACTTTAGCACTCTTTGTTAATGTGTATATTATTGCTGCTGAAAACTGTTAATATTGTTGTAGTGATATTCCAATTGAAGTAATGTTGAAAGATGATGAGTTACAATTTTTGGACTATATATCATTTGTTTTTAATGACTTAGCTTGTAGGAATAAAGAGGAATGGAGATTCAAGCTTTATCTTAGATGCCAAGAATGAAATACTAGCATTACAAAGAGGTGAAGGCATATCATCAAGAGGAGGAAATCAATTGCGTGAAGGCTTAGAACATGACAATATATACCCACCCACCCCTCCTCCACCACCTTCAAATGCTAGAAGAAGAAAAGGGATTCCTCATAGAGCACCTCTTGGTTCATAACAACATATAAAATAATAATTAACCAAAAAATAATACATTTAAAAAACTACTTTATACAACTCATGACATATAAGGAGGGGTTGTAAAGGTTGATGAAGTTTCCTTTTTGAAGATGGTGGGGTCTTTTGAAAGGAAAGAAAGAGAAAAAAGAGAGCAATAATGCACAATTTGTTTTATATTAGAAAAAGTTGGAAGATTATTGTACATTGTAATTAATTTAATTAAGAAATTTAAAAGGCAAAGTGTTTGTTGGAGTTAGTTTTATGGTTTTCATTGGCCACCAACCCACATGGGCCGTTTATATAAAGTAACAACCTTTTTATTTGTTTAATACATGCAAACCAACTTTCTTATCATTCTACTTAGTTTTGTAATTTTGTTTCTTGATAATAAAATATATTGGGTAGAAACCAATCAGGGTTGTGGTGGAGTGGTAAAAATACTATTTTCAGTGTGAATTTGAATTTAGTCGGGATACAATGTAAGTACCGAATACCAAATGGAAAACAAAAAAAATATTTTGTAGAAATAATGTTGAAACACCGGAGTGAAAGCACGACACGAATAACAAGTGTGTAAGTACCGGCTTTCTGTATTTTCTCTCCCTTCATAGATAACGAATCAAAATTTTGAGTCTTTTTTGAAAGTGAGTGAATCTCGAGGAAAAACACAAACTTAATGATATAATTAGCTAACATAAGTTTGGTCAATCGTTCATGGATCACTTTTCAACTTCGTCTTTGAAAAATAGTCACTATATTCGAACTCTTCAATTCCTCAAATGGTTCAATTATGAAATTTAAAACTTCAGAATAAATAATTATTTTCAATTATAGGAACTAAAAAGTGATTATTTCTGATTTTTTTTAACATTCTACTCAATCAGTTCTTGAATTTCTTTCTTTTTGTCATTTCCCTTATGGTTGTTACCTTTGAAACCTATGTTTTGAACTAACAATTTTTTTTTCTTTTAATATATAATGTGTGGAGCCTAATAATTAGGCAAACAACTACTAATTAAAGAGTGATTGATTTTAGAATGTGATGTGATGATCCCATCCAATAATGTATAAACAGTTGGTTGGGTTGGTATTGAATTTACTAATTATTTCTTTTTTTAAAATTATTTTTTGTTAATCATAATGATTTGAAGTTGACACTTAATCCATAAATCATAATATATAAAAAAGATTCAAATTCATTTGCAAGTAGGGTATAGAGAGCATATTGTATCTCTTGCTTGGTTAATTAAGCAAAAAGAATAGGAAAAAAGTTTAAAAGATTCTACACACAACGTAAAAGGCCATCGTGATTAATGTACTAAAGTATTTTTTTTTAATTGATTGATGTACTAAAGTACACCTGATATAAAATAGGGTAAAATATCGTGTCTGATATTTATACTAAATCACTAGATATAAGATATATTTTTTTATAACCTAGTGCAATATCAGGTACAAATAAATATGTATTTTCATATAGCTAATTCAACATAGTTTTATTAGCTTAGTGTGTGTTTGGTATGGAAGAAAAAATAAGTCATTTTCCACAATCAAACACCACAATTATTTTTCATTAAAAACCAAAATTGACTGAGAATAAATTATTCATTAGAAAAAAGGGACACTAGTCAAACAAGAATATATATTTTAAAAGTAGAATACATAAACAAAAAAAAATAAAAAAATTGACATGGATTGCATATTCAAACCTATTCGTAATTCTAATTACTTCCAAACTATGCTATTTGATAACATTTAGGTGAATTGAACAATTGATTTTTGCTTTTCCCCTCTCTGAGAATTATTGTCTTTTTATTTCTTTAGTAACTCGAATCCAAATTAAAATTATTGAGTTTGATATTAAAATGAATATCAAATTTGGAGTCATTTACAATTGAGTTGGTCCAATTTGGATCAATTATAAAAGAAAAAGGTGTTGGTAAAATATTTTTTTTACTATCAATTTGGTGATCCGACACGATTGAATTATTCGTTCTATGATTACAACATATTTTATACTAAAATATTAGTCATCTGTCAGGAATTGAATTGTGACAAGCTCTGATTGTTATACCTGAGATTAATTGTTTTTAAAAAATATATATATACTTCGTATGTCTAATAATATTTGTTTGCTATTAACTTTACACACTTCTTAACAAATATAAATAGAAAAGTAATTTTACTATATCACCATTTGAATATAATAAATACAATGTCTTGAAAAATATATAGGGAAATGACTATAAATAATGATAAGAGTAAATTAGAAAATAAGTGTACAAGTATTATTAGACATCTCAAAATAATATAATAGATCGTATTTAAAAAGTCTTTCTGGAAGGTTGGGATGTCCACTAAGAAAACACACACAAAAAAAAGGGGTGGGGGTGGGGCGTGGGGGGAGTGAAATTTAATGACACCTTTGACAAATAGGATGATAAACTTTTACTCTCTCATTATGTTATAATAAAATTAATAGGAGAACTCAATTCAAAAAAACTAGTCTATTTGGGTAGGAAACCCCACTCAATGTATAGATTCATTTGTTTGTTCTCTTTTTAATTAATACATAATACATAAATAATTAAATAGAACCTGTAACTTGATCTTAACTCGTATTTACATCGTTTAATTTTTTATGTGCACAAATAGATACTTAAATCCGTATAAAGTTGAATTAATAGATACATATATCCTACGTGACATTCTACATGACAATTTGTGGATGATAAATTATATAATAATTAATAATGAATTTAATTTAAAAAATTCACACAAATAATAATATTAGAAATACACATTTCAATTAATTAACAACTAAAAGTGATTAGCTAAATATCACAAGCATCAATATCAGAATTAGTCATAATTCAAGGGACTAAAAGTTTTTTTTTAAAAAAAATCCTAGATAAATGAAAAACAATTTAAAAAGAGAAAATAGAGTAAAAAACTCAACTAAAAATAATAATTAGAGAGTTAAAATTTTGCTTTCTGACCAAATAGAAATTCAAGGGCAAGGGGAGCAAGGAGTAATTATTTAAAACTAATACAATCATGTTCGAATGAACTTGCATGCACTTCCATTAATATCATGGGTAATCTGTTAATTTCAAAAAGTATGGGTAAAGCCTACGTACATTTTATCCTTCTAAGACTTTACTTGTGGAATTTCTCTGGCTATGTTGTTGTAATATGTTACCTCCATCAACATAGTAACTTTGTTCATCAAGACTTGAACTCATCAGGAAAAATTCACATGTTCAGTATTTTTGCCTCCGATGATTTTTGAATTCGCGATTAGTAGGGAATAACTTGTTTTCCCTTTCCCCTACCAATTAGAGACAATGATCTCAACAACTTTGATGATTTGCTACTTAATGATGAGTGATCTCCTTCATGAATATCATAAGTGTAATCCATAGACAATGATCTCCTTATTTGTGATGACAAATTTGTTGATCTCTTCTCTTTAGACATTACCATTGATACACCATGTCTAAGCATATCACGTGGTTGTACTTTTGATGACGAAGTAGAAGAAGTATTTTCATCATTTAATTTCATTTCCGATAGTAAATCCAATAAATACATGGCATGTATCTCTGTCTCTTTTATTGGAGCGCGACAAACGGGGCAACTAGAGTGTGCCACGAACCACTTATCGATGCACGCCACATGGAAAGTGTGTCGACAAATAGGCAACAAGCGGACCAAATCTTGATCTTCCAATTCACCTAAGCAAACAACACACTCATTTGGATCTACATGAAATAATTTACCCTTTTGATGAATTAAATTATAAGATATGATAGGTATTTTTTGTAAGATTTTGTTGTCTACTCCAATAGGTAAGTGAGTTTCTTGGATTGTTGGGCTTATAAGAGTAGTGTTTATAGTTTGTGTATTTCTACTTCCAAGGCAATATTTGGTTAATATCAAGTGGTATATTAGTAATGCTATTGCTGAGGAAATTATGCCAATCAAAGAGATAACTAAAGGGGCATACAAATATGTTGAAGTTGAAATTGAAGATTCTCTTAGATTTTCCATGATGATATTTCAAGAAAGATTATAATTTGTTATATGTAATCTTATAACATGTCTATTGTAAGGAGAGGGAGACAAAGTCTTAAGTAAGACTAAAAGTGGAACTAGTTTGTAGTATGTTAGTTGAAGATAAACCTAAATTGAAGGCGCTCGATATGGACAATAATATTTTGCAGGAAATATTTTTTGATATCGTAGAAAAATAAATTTCTAATGGAAATAAAGAATACAAATTTTGTAAGTGACGTTTCAGTCCTCCTCATCTCTCATAATCCTACCTCCACTAGTTTATACTTCCCCGATCTCTATTTACTTGTCATGTATTTCCTAATTTGATTTCTCTTTTTTCTTGGCATTTTTGACAAATTAAGGAAGTACAATTTTTGTCTTCCTTTTAATTATATCCTCAATTTATTAACATTGAGTTATATCTATAGCGAGTAAATATGTTTAATACTCTATCAATTAACAGGGGTAAAATGATAAAATCGTTATACCAATCTTTTTTTTTTTTTTTTTTTTTTTTTTTACCAATGATTATTTTTAATAGGTGTCCCAAGTCAAATTTTGACAAGTAAAAAAAGACGGAAGTAGTAGTATGTTAGTTGAAGATAAACCTAAATATTCTCCGATATCTTAGAAAAAATTTCTAATGAAAATAAAAAATACAAATTTTATAAGTGACATTTCAGTCCTCCTCATTTCATCTCATCCCTTCGTAACTCTTCCTCCAGCACCCCTCCACTAAGTTTTGCGTACTTATCAAATAACAAAAATAAGTAAGAAAATCATTTATTTTCTATAAAAATATTTTTCGTGAAAACATTTTTCTACCTACCAAACACACCTAGCGTTGTTTATGAATTTTGTCTCGAACAAGGTATAGCATCTTCTCGAACAAGAAAACCCAAAAAAGGGGAACCTAAACTATATATGTTGAATGGGTTCAACTTAATTAACTATAATGGTTTATATAAAAAAGAAAAAATTAGGAAAACATATGGTATTAGTCTATTACACTATCAATTAATTAGTAATATTTTTTGAGTACTTGGAACAATATCCAATAGTAGTACTAATATTTTGTGTGGTTGCATTTCATGATTAATCTTTATATTATATGCAGAGTAAAGAAACATAATTGAGATTTTCTATTAGTGGATATGAAATATCAATTTGTTCATCACCTCAACCATTCCTCACGAAAAGTGGTATAAAAAAATAAAAATAAGAAAAGGAAGAAAAAAATCCTAGCCACAATTTTAGGTAATATTTAGGTTGGGATAGTTGTAAGTGAAGCATGAGAGCAATCAAGAAGAAAAGCCTTTCAGGAGCACTGCTCTGTCAACGATACAAATGTGATTACCAGCCAGCCAGTATTGTTTTACTCGAAGTCAATAAATATAACAAAATCTAGCAAGACATTAAGAAAAACTACACACTGGACAAGACTCGATCGGAGTCTATTGCTGATGCTGCTTCAGTGAAATATATAGATGTTGTCAAAACTCAACAGTGGAAACATCTAAATAAGTAGAGCATCCCTCCTGAGATCTGCTAACCAACATTCTACTCTGCTTACAGCAAGCCAGCTATCTTCAGAGCATTTTCAAAGTCTTCTTCACTATTCCATGAGGGAATCTGCATAACCAACATGAAACAATTAACTCGAGTCTAATGTTATGTCCCATGGATAAATACCAAATTGAACTAGAAATTGCCTAGATTCTTTTTCCTGTGAATAGCATGCTACAAATGTTGCATTCGACCATAATCCTAAATGCTTTGTTCATCTTATCTTTATCTTGAATCACATCTGCATTTAACTCGGAATTGTATTATAAGTTTTTAGTTTTTACTGTAGTGTGAATTTGCACCCCCACTCCCCTCCTCACACACACAATGACGAAATTCTAAAGAGGTAAGTTTGTTCCATCTTTTTTTTCTTTTTTTTTTTTGATGACAAGGAAAACCCGCAGCCGCTATCCTTTGGGTGCGCACAGGGTAAAAACCCCGCTCCTATGCAATAGCTCGCAAACCACATAAGAGAGCTAATCCGCACTAGGCAAGCCCGATGCGACGAGCTCGACCCAGAAGGAAAACCCCTTGCTTTCGCTGGCAAGGGGTTTCGAACTTGAGACCTCCAACATAGAAGTCCCAAGCCCAAACCACTGGGCCACCCCGAAGGGTTAAGTTTGTTCCATCTTAACTGGGGGTAATATACTTTAAACTAATTTCAGGCCACAAATTACCAACCCTGTGTATAGTTAATCATGATACTATATCTCCAGCCTTATTTAGACGACCATGAACATAAGCAGTCAGATGCTAAGCACCTGTATGCACGTATCACCTAATCCTACAAAAAATTTGGGTAGGATCCTAAGCGTCAATAATAAAGAAAAGCCCAAAATGCAGTAACGTAAACAATAGATACATGCCTCAGCCACTTGATGGTTGAAATGGTTCTCAATCTTTGACATTAGCATGTTGTCTCGGTCACTGCACAGCAAGTTGAATATCGCACCTGCTCAACACAAGAGGGAAGTGTTGCATAAAGTTCATAACATATATATGTGGCTCATTTTCAGCCATTAATCTATCAAGGAAGCATGCATAAGAAAGTGACAACAAATTACCTTTGCGTCCAAAACGTCCTGCTCTACCAATCCGATGCAGGTATACCTCATGATCTGGCTCTGTTGGACTCTCATGTCTCACAGGGAGGTCATAATTAACCACCAAATTAACCTGCAAACAGATTATAATAGCTTTTAAGATTTTCTAAATGTTAGCCACCAAGACAGAAATCAAGAAAGAAAGAGATTAAATATTATAGCTACACAACAAGCTTCACATCCAGAAGAAGAAACAACTTTGAATAGCATATATAAGGTTGGCAACTGGAAAGCCTCAAAAATAAAGTTACCTGTGATTGATCAAATCCACGAGCAAGAAGATCAGTTGATATAAGAATTTGTGTCAATCCATCTTTGAACTCCTTGATTATTTTGTCTCTGTCTTCTTGCCTAAGAGCACCTTGAATTGTTGTCACTTCATAGCCATAGTCAACCAATGACTTATGCAACATACTTGCACTGTTTCTAGTACGAACGAATATAATTGTTTGCCCCACCTTCTGTCCTAGTTCAAGTATTCTGTCTTTAATCACCATGATTTTTGAAAGTTCATCTGGACACTGCACTTTATACTGCTTCACTGAATCCAGTGAAAGTTCTTCTTTCTTCACAAACAT
This sequence comes from Solanum piurae, assembly GCA_029582685.1. NCBI lineage: Eukaryota > Viridiplantae > Streptophyta > Magnoliopsida > Solanales > Solanaceae > Solanum > Solanum piurae. Next base: position 49,815 of record JAJOOO010005402.1, on the reverse strand, counting down.
TTGGTTGTAATCTTGCACGAAAAGATCTTGAACAATTTTTGTCACAAAAGCTTTGACATTTTCCCCAAACGTTGCAGAAAACAGAAGCACCTGCAAATTGAGATGATGAAAAAGAAAAGTCCAACATCAATTTTTTTCCAAATAATCGTCCAATGGGGGAAGCTTATCAGGAAGAATGTATTATAAACAACAACTTACAGACCCATTTGCAGCCCTCACCACATCCCTTTTTTGCAGAAAATAAACTCAGGTATTAGCCAGCTCTATGAAATGCACCTTAATTTAAGCCTCAGCCTCAGACTACACTCGGTACTCACTAAATGAAAACAGTGAAGATTTAGATTTTAGATATTGCTTGATATTCTACCCCCACTCCCTATCCCATATGCGTACATATAGAGGAAACATGAGGCAGCCCCTATTCCTTTTTACTAGTGAGATAAAGACTAGCAGCGATTTTGCTTCTCTTTATTGTTTTGCAGCTGTGAGTGCTATGTGCATTGTCAGTTGTACTTCAAAGCAAATTTAGTTGGTTAGGTTTGGAACACTGAATTTGGCAAATGCTCCATGAAGGACATACCTACTGAATAAGGAAATGTTCTATTCATGTTAGCACCTGCACTTCTATTTTGCGTCCTCTACTTTTCTTGGAGTTGTTCTTCCTTACAAAGAGATATACGTTTTATACGTCAGTAGAAAATACAAAGAAATTTTACTACTTTGTACATTTATTTTATATAGTATTGGCCTGAGATGAGTTTAAATGGAGTGACATGACTGTGAGAAAGAAGAGACAAATAACCATCTCTTTCTTCTTTCTTCTTTCTTCTTCTGTCTAACAGAGATCAACTGGACTATGCTCGAGTATACAACAGAACATTGTATAGAAGAAGCTGAACAGTTGGTAAATTCTTTGTAAGTACCTTAGGTTGTTCCTTAACAATTTTTTGAAGGTCTCCATCATTAGAGAATGCAACTTTACCAGTTTCAAGAAAAATGGAGTGACATGATCAGTCTTGATTCACCCTCAACGTAAGTTGCGACTGAGGCATAGTTACTACTGTTGTAAAAAATAATTTGATGCACCAAAGGTGTGACTGAACAACCATTGAGGAAGGTCTCTTCCTATATCTGTCTAGGCCTTCCGTAAAAAGATTTACTTAGGAGGTAAATTATTATAAGTGCAGGTAAGTTGTCCCGGAACCACCATCATAAGAAAACAAGTATACAACTTGATTTGTAATTCTGACATGCTAAATTTAGGTATGCTGCAAAAGTTTCTCTTTTCACTTTTGTATCAGGAAAAATGTAATGTGCCACTCTAAGGCTCAACCATTTGAGCGACTCAACTTTGCATGTGGCCTATGAAATTTTTCAGACTCTTATTACAAACTAAGCAATTCACAGCAGCAAAACCCTCAAAGAGAATTCCATCATCAGGTGAACTGAAAATTTAAAAAGCACAAAGGCCAAACTTTAACCAACCTGGCAGTTAGCGCTGGCTTTAACGATTGACTTCATTATTCTTATGGAATCATCCTGAAAACCACTCTGTGTGTGCACACAAAAAAAACATTTCAGATACTGAAAATTGATAAAAGGACAAAGCACAAACTCTTAACATTTGGAGCAAAATCCCAAAATATGAGACTGGAAACTAGAAAACTAGCTCATTATGCTCAACACTACCGTTCATCTTAGAAAGCAAAGGTTAAATCCATTTTTTACACCAACAAACACAAAACAAGAAGTGATTTAAATAATTCAAAAATTACATGTATAACAACAATAAACATCAACAAAAGGGGGAAAAAACCAAAGGCACACTAGCAAGTGCGGATAGAGAACCAATTACCTCTGCCAACATGTGGTCCGCTTCATCAAACACAAGAATTTTCATGCAACTCATGCCCAGTTTCCTTGCCGTCACCCACTTGTTTATAGTCCCAGGTGTGCCAATCACTACTTGTGCCGTAACAGGCGGCCGTTTTGAAATTGGAATATAGTTGGCAGAATCTGCTGGGATACCTAACTCTGATGTTATGCCAGTGAACTTCCCCATCTTCAATAGCACTTCCATATTCTGCAACATTATCAACCATTTAAAACTAAACCTTCTAAAGTATTTTTTGTTTGTTGAATAATGAAGAAACGGAATAATGAAGTAACGTCTTAAATTCTTCTTTGAAATGTAAAAACACTAAAAAGTATCATTCTTTCCTCAACTTCCTTTTTGATTCTACAATTCCCCATAAAAAACAGCTTAAACCACCATTCCAGATGACAAACAATCAAATCAAATATGAATACTTCGCATCATGTCTGGCCATCTCAAAAACTATATACATGAACACATAAAACATAACCATACAGGCAACATTATATACAAGCAATGTAGGTAAAGTTTCTATAATATAGATATGTCGTGTAGCATATACCTTTCTGGGAAATAGATATCTAGTGAAGCATATATAAAACTAAAACGCATGCATAATCTGACACACACAATGTTGCGCAAAACTTTCCATTCAGCTAAGCATTAAAGTTGTGAAGTAATTGATCCTGCAAGAAATTAATTCTCCAATGCCAGCATTATTGTTGCACCCAAAGATAAGCCTAGGTCAATGATGTTGATCAAAGATCTAGGGAGATTACCTCGACTAATTTAACCTCTCACCACAGATAGGTAGTGTTTTGAACCTAAGACGTCATGGCTCTCAACCACTTGATTGACAACTTGGCCACACCCCTGGGTGCCAACAAGGAAAACTTGATTTCTTTCCATTTACCTAAGCCTTAGTAAGTTAAAGGAAATTCTTTACCAGTAACAAGATCCAGGTGCAGGCGAAAACAAAAATGAACAACAAAAAGAAGAAGAAAAAGGGTATTCGCATCTTATATCATACCTGAATAGCCAATTCTCTGGTTGGACAGATACAGAGAGCTTGAGGGGCAGCAAGCTTTGGATCAATCCGACTCAACATCCCAAGCACAAAGCAAGTAGTTTTACCAGAACCATTATGAGCCTGAGCAATAAGATTCTTGTACGGAGGCGTAAGAATCATAGGCAAACTAATCTCCTGAATCTTGCTAGGACGCTCAAACTGCATTTGTACATATAATCCCTTCAATAACTCAGGAGATAAGTTCAAATCCTCAAATCTCTTCGCTGATTTGTACATAGTATCGCCAGATGTAACCTATATATTTCATTGATAAAACCCTAATTTAGCTAAAAACACAACAAAATCAGCTTATTCAAGCTCCAAAGAGTGAATCAAATCCAAAAAACAAAAACAATAAAGAGTGAGGAAAAACGTACCGCTTGTATGCTGGAATCTTCCGGCTCAGAGAGAGTGGAGTTGTCTCTTTTGGATTCATCGACTTGTAGAGATCCAATAGTTATCTCGGCAGTAGCATCTTCTTCATTAGAAGCGGAAGAAGGCTCAGCTTGATTGATCTCGTCGGCTTGGTCTGCCGACTGCTCAGCTTGATCAATCTCGTCGGCTTGGTCTGCCCAACTTTTGGATTCCGGTGGGTTTGCCGTCGTAGAAGCGGCGGTGCTACTGGTGGTAGTGGAGGTACTCGAAGTGTCGGCCATTGGAATTGTGGCAGAAAGAGAGAAGCAAAAGTAAAATATCAATTGGGGAGAAGTAAATATATATATATGCGTTGCTTGAGCCTGACGCTAATTTTAATCCTAGTAAGAATTTACTTTCAGAAATTATTCACCACAAAGTTTTTATTCCACAAATATAGGGACTCTTAATATTGTTATTTTAATCTATTTTTATATTTAAATATAAATATAATATTCATCTCAATAAATATAGTCCTATACAAAAAATGATTATACATGGTTGTATTATTCAACCAATTTTTTGTATTATTTATAGAAATGATACAATGTCCTTCTACTATGCATAAATAATACACAAATTTCCTCATTACTTATACATTTATTAGTTATGCGAATTTTGAAATTTTCAATCAAACGTCATATTAATTTTATACATGAACAATTTTTTTCTTATTCACCTACCAAACGTCGTATTAATTATATACATGAATAACTTTTCACATATCCACCTACCAAATGTCGTATAAATTATACTAACTCTAATACATGAATAAGAGTTATTTTATACAGCTACCAAACGACCCCTAAGTTAGTGCATGTATGAGCTCTTTTGGAGTAGTGTAACATAACTATCATCAACCTAATCTCCCTTTGGATTTGTGCTATAACAAAACTTGTATTTATATGTATGTTTCTAAAAAAATTCATGTTCCTTGCTCGCCAAGTGTGATAAATCATAGGAGTCCGAAGTCAAACGGGCAATTTTTTTGAGTGAAATTACCAAAAGACCAACAAAAATAAGTTTGAAATCAAAAGGGTAGCATTTAAAGAGGGGTGGGGGGAGACAACGTCTAAATTAGGGTTGGAAGGCGCAGGTCCCTATGCGCTTTACAAGGCACAAGGAGACAGAGACTTACAAGTCGCAGTCCTATATGTGTCTGCTTCTTGTAAGGCGCATTGTTCCCGCTCCTTTGTCAAAATATTTTAAAAAACAGTTGATATACACTGATATACAATAACTGTATACAATTGATACAGGGACGAAAATGGATTTGTAGCAACAAGTTGGGTCAAATTCTAGTCTAGGCGAACAATAACTAAATTTGGGCCAGAAATGATATCTGGGTGAGGTCCAATAGCTTGTTTCTCTTTTAATTAAATTTTGTCATGTATCGTTGTTTGTTTTAATTGATTTTAACTTTGGTTTAACTTGATTAAATCTCTTAAAACGAACCATTTGGTTATGATGATTTATTTGACGTGATTTTATTTAATTATCTTTCTTTACTTAGTCCTTTTTGACAAAGTTTGCTTTCCTTTTAAAATGGTTTCAAATGTTCCAAGTTAATTTTCTTTCAAGTTATTTTAAAATTTATTTACTTTTAAGGTGTTTTTTTACCAAAAGTTAATCAAGTAAGTCTTTTTTCAAGTCATCGCCTCATTGGATATACGCGTGTTAGTGGACACTTCAAATGCCTTAAAAACCTTCTTGTAATGTAAATAAGAACCCCATATCCTTTTTTCTAACATTTTTACTTAATTCTATTAGTGTTTTTAAGATTAAAGTTTTCTTAATTTCTTTTACAAAATTAAGTGGTGACTTCTTTAAAAAATAATTTTCTCTTAAAAGTTGAATCGATTTTTAAAACCAATTATCTCTTAACATATAACACCTGCATGTTTAAATATTAAATAATAATATAATTTGCAAGGTATGGATAACATAGGTAGATATCTACTTTATCAAAGGCCACAATATTTGAAATTGCATATGTGAACATGCTTTTTAAATATTGAAAACAAATTCATAGTCGTAAAAACTCTGAATATACCCTATGCATGAAATCATTCAAGAAAATCAAAGCCCATACAATTGATCAACAAAATTTTAATCATATATATTGATCTATTATCTCTATCAATTATTTGAATCAACACTAATCTTTCGTAATAATTAAATTCACCAACATTAAGTAAATTATAATTAAGATTTTAATTGCAAATGAAATTCATAATTGACCATAAGAAGAACCAAATCAATGTTAAAAGTAAAGATGAGAGGCAAATTATTTTTAATTTTATATTACTCTATGACTAACTATCAACCTATTTAAGCTCAGTATTTCTTTCTTTTCTCTTAATTTATTTAATTGACAATTAAATAATTATTTTTATGAATAAAAGTAAGGTTCTTGAAACTTAATTATATAAATATTATAAATAAAACTTTAAAACCAATCTTCCACTCCTACCGAACAATTTGTTCATATTTTATAAATCTTAAAATTAAAGAAATATATTGGATATACTTATTCTAATTCAATACGAAAAAGACTGAGAAATACTTTTTTTACTCCCTCCATCCAATAATAATTGTCTACTATATTAAAAATAATTGTCAAATTTAAAAAATCAACAGACAGTTTACTTTTTTTTAATCTATATTACCCTTGCTAATAAATATTATTTATCATGTTACTCATTTCTTCAAACATTAAATTTAATAAAATTAAAAGATAAAATAATAATATTACCCTTATTATTTATTATTTCTAAAGGGTGTGCCGAGAGAGCAGTATTAGGGAAAAATGTCGATGATTACTGTGATTTTTTCAGGAAATTCAATTGAAATAACATTTCAGAAAAAAAAAAGTTTTTTTTTTTTTTTTCGAAAATTGGCTCTAGCTGTACTAATTTGTTGAATTTGTGACTGTTTTAGCTAAAATTTACATGTATTTTATTGTGTGTATGCTGCCTGGCAATTGCATGAAGTTGTTGATGATGGTGATGGCGGCTACCGCCACTATTGCTATTGTTGCTGCGGAAGAAGACGGCAGAATTGGGGCAAGTTTTCCTGCGGGAGTGCTGCGTTTAGAAAGAGTGTTTCCGGTGAATCACAGTGTTGAGTTCGAGGAGCTCATAGCTAGAGACCGAGCTAGACATGCTCGAATTTTGCAGAATTTCGCTGGTGGAATCGGCAATTTTCCAGTTATCGGTTCCTCCGACCCCTTCCTAGTCGGGTATGTTAGTTACTATGACGGATTAGAAAGATTAACAATTCTCTCCATTCACTTTTATTTGTCAAATTTAACTAATTTCAAAGCTAAATTGATACGAAAAATACTATAAGCAACAATTCTTCACATATTAGTATGATGGAAAAAATGCATTTTAAATTTTTGGTCAAAGTAGATACTGTTTAACTGTTACGAAGCTAAAAGTGATAAGTAAACGTGACTACAGAGATGAACTCATTTTGTTCTGTTATTATTATTTCCTTTTTTAAATCTTCATTGTCAATTATTTGGATAGTAATTTCCACGAATTTCGGGAATGTTTGATTCTTTTTGATGTTATGGACTCTGGAGAGAGTTTTTATTTATTTGATGCACACGAGAATCGGTTGAAATGGAAAGAAAATTTGTACTTAGTCGTATCTGGTTTGAGGAAAAATTGATCAAGAAAAGGTCTTTGGTGCTTGGGATTATTATATTGACATTCTACCATTTGTGCACACATCCATTTTGCATTTGTTGTTTCATAAGGTCTTCTTTTGAAATGGCTTAAAGCGTGAGATTCCTGATGTGCTTGTTGTTTTGTTATTGGTGGTTCGGTCGTTCTTGATATTGAAAGGTATAGAAAAGCATTCATGATGATGTGCTATCTGTTTCATTGTTGGTAGTACTTCGATGTCATTTCTACAGGTGGATTTTGGTTTAGATTCTGGTCTCTTTGCTTTAATTCTTATTGTTTATTAGTTCTGGTGTAGAACTTTTAGTTAAAATTGATGTGCTTTGTTTTATGGGCATCTCTAATATATGATCAAATATGACATTTTCTTTGTGTTGTTATTGGAGTTGATGATTTTAGTGATTGCTGCTAAGCACTTTGAATATACTGTAAATGTGCGACTCTTTCTCCCAACCAATGCTATTGACGATCATCTTTTTTGGTTTTCTATTTTTGCTATAATTTTAGCTTTTATTATACTAAAGTCAAACTGGGATCTCCACCAAGAGAATACAATGTGCAGATTGATACTGGAAGTGATATCTTGTGGGTTACATGTGGTTCCTGCAACAATTGTCCTCAAACAAGTGGACTTGGGGTAGACCTTATTTCCTTTATACTGTCGTTACTTCACTTTCTTTATAAATTATGATAAAGCAAAAAAATTCTTTTAGAATTTCGTAACACTGCAGGTTGAGCTCAACTTCTATGACACTGCGAGCTCATCAACTGCATCTCTTATCTCTTGTTCAGACCGAAGGTGTGCTTCGGATGAGTGCTCTAGCGAAACAAATCAGTGTGCTTACACCTTCCATTACGGAGATAACAGTGGCACAACCGGTTATTACGTGTCGGATTTGATATATTTTGACACAGTCCTGGGGACCTCACTGACTGCCAACTCTTCATCACCAATTGTTTTTGGGTGAGTTTGATTACTTGGATGGCTATATTGATATACTCTTCTGTGTATGTGGAACTGATATCGATCATTAAAGCCTATTAAAAAGAGATGTCAACCAAAAGAAGCTCCTAATTACTTGATTAATGTGGCTAACCTTTCTTACAGAAAAGACCCACTATATGAGGCTAGTCAGTGAAATCAAAATATGGATAAGTTAGAAACTAATACTATTGGGGTCTAATAGCTAATGTGGATTAGATCATCATTTAGTTCCATGTAAAATTGAATTTTGGCATACTTCTTCAACAAGGAACTCGGTTTTTGCATAAATCTGTTTTTTTTTAATCTATGTGATACAAAATGACTTTATCATGAGCATTTGCTTAATGTTTAAAATAAGCTTTATGTAAGGTATAAATCAGGTCTTGGAACGCTGATAACAAATATGTCCTCCATTCACCCTCCTTCCTTGTTTATGTGGCGAAGTTTCTTTTTAATCCTTTCCAAAAATAATGGCAACTTCCTAAATTTTGGAACCATTTAACTTAAACTTTGCATTTTACCCTTAATGAGTAATGACAAGCATTTATACAAATGTGGCCTGCTTAAGATCACAAGTTCCATTAGTCTTTCTTTAATTCTTGGGAGTTGAATCCCGGAAGGAGATAGAAGGAAAAGGATTGACAGTGAAATTTCAATATGCTAGGTATTTCGTTTTCTTTAATTTCACCTTAGCTTTTGTTTTGATTACATAAATCATTGTATCTATTTTCCGTTGATTTTGGTCAAGGTATCCAAAATCAGTTGACCAGATCTGGTACGGATTCCACATCCACACCCATGTCGTGTCGACACGGGAGCGACACCGAAAATGAAGAGTCCGAGCAACTTAGATTTAGTAGTCTTGCTAACATAGCACTAACAAGATCTGTACCATAGAGAAGTAAAAGTTTATCAATATAAGTGAACTTTTACTAATCAAGGTTTTGTTTTAGTAGCAAACCATACTTCACCTAGAAGCTATCTGAATCATTTGTAACTAGGCAACATGATTCTCTCTACTTGATGGGTAATGCAATGCTTCAATGGTGATCAAATGTGCATAAATACTAAATTCATTTCTTTTTGTAGGGAAAGTGAGTAAATAGAGTTGAGTTGTCTCATGCATGGTCTAACATTTCTGCTTGAAGATGTCATTTGACACAATGTTTTAGACGTTTTTGTATACTTAAAAGTATTTGATTGTTCTCTCATAAGTCTGTGTCTATAGGCCCCATTGCGCTTTACGTTCTCTTTGTTTTATGGTGGTAAGTTTTTGCCAGTGCATGCATTTTCTTCTTAAACTTTGATTTGAAATCAAAACAGGTGCAGTACCTCTCAGTCTGGGGGCCTGACCAAGATGGATAGAGCAATTGATGGAATTTTTGGACTTGGTCAACAAGGTCTTTCAGTAATATCTCAACTCTCTTCACATGGAATATCTCCAAAAGTGTTTTCACATTGTTTGAAAGGAGATGGCAATGGTGGAGGTATACTAGTTCTTGGTGAGATTTTGAATCCGAGCATCGTTTATAGTCCCCTTGTTCCGTCAAAGTACGTATTATTGTTTTGATTTCTATATGATAAATAAACTGTTTTGTTCTAGATTAGAATGTTAAGAAATTAAAAGTGTGTGCAAAAGTTGGTCTGGACTCCACGGTTATCAAAAAAATTAAAATTAAAATTAAAAGTTATGAGTTATGTATGAAGTGTGCCTTAGGTTATATGATAATCATTGTGATAGCTTGTGATACTGGTAGAGCATGAAAATATGCAAAATATGATCCTATGTGCTATTTGGTTCCGGTCATTATACCTTCTCCATCTTGTATATCTGTTAAAGTAGATGATAGGTCCTTGCTTAGAATTGTTTGTAAGTAATTTGTGCATCAAGTTGATATCATGCAGCAGATGCAAATATTTAGATCCCTACTGTCCCTCCCTCAGCACCAGGGGTGAAGCTAGTAAGAAGGAGGGGAACCCCCTTCATGAAAAGAATTATACTGTGCAAATAAAAAAAAACTGGGTTATATAAAATTGTTGCATCCCCTTGACTTTAGGAAAAATTATAGTTCAGTGGCAAAGGGGGTCCAAAAGTTGGTGTTCTGAATCCCCTTATATAAGTTCTTGGCTCTGCCACTCAACATTCCCACCTTTTAGAAAAAGAAAGAGAGAAGAAGTGATTAAGCAGCATTAACTTCTCGATATCAAACCACCGTCCAAGAGCTTGGTAGAGATTAAGCAACATTAGGCTCTTGATATAAGTCAACAGTCCAAGGGCTTGGTATTCTATTTGGCATTTCAAGATGTGTTATGTTTCTCAAAGTAGTCTGTCTACATGTAAATATGGCGGCAACATCAATACCCACGTGAAAATCTTTCAATATATCCATCAATTTAGTTTTGAATGCCAGATGGATTGCTCTTCACACATAAGTAACTATATGTAACTTACCCAAACATATAGGTTACTTTCATGTACTCAACACCACTTTTGACAGTTTTTGATGTTCTCCGACATGCTTGTGCTTCCAATCAGTTATTTGCACTGTTAATAGTGTGTACTCAGAAAGAGGATCGTTGAGGTGTCATCTATTTGTTTCTTTTCTCCAATCGTGCAGGGTTCATTACACTGTATATCTGCAGAGCATTGCTGTTAATGGGCAAATTTTACCTGTTGATCCAGGAGTTTTTGTGTCCTCTACTGATCGAGGAACTATTGTTGATTCTGGTACTACTTTAGTTTATCTTGCGTCAGAAGCTTATGAACCCTTTATCAGTGCTGTAAGTGTTTTTTTCCCGATTTGCTCCAAGATTCTTAAATTAATTTCCACAATTATATTTCTTTGTTGAGTGAACCTGTTATATTTGCCCATTAACTTATAAGTTATACCTATGGACCATAGGCTACGATTATAATCCAGAATAAGTCTTGATCTAAAGATGAATGCTTAAGGTCAGTATATATCTGTCCCCTATATAATCACCATCTTTTCCGGTGGGGATTCTAGTCAGTATTAATCAAATATAATCAACGGACTCCGTATAATCAAAGGCTATCCAATTCAGGTTTTAGACTTGAATTCTCCTTCTTCCTGGTAAACTGAAATTATCTTGGCAATTTAATTGGTGATCAAGTAATCAAAACCATCAAAAGTACAATTACGTAAACAATTCTAGCAAGAAGAAGTCAATTTAAATAATAATCAAGAAAATATAATGATTAAACCTCCAAAAAAGAATCTATCTAAATCCTAATAGAAGGTGTTTGTTTAGTTCATAAAGCCATGCTAGAGCAGCACAAAATATTCAAAAAACATTATGATTAAGTTACAATGGATATACAAAATCTCTATATAGGATCCTTGATCTTTGGTGAAGCTTGAATCCTTCTTGCTTCTTGAAGTTACTCTGAGAAACAGCAAAGTCGAATCACTAAAATGCGCAGATCAGATGGACATCCCAGGGAGGATGACCCCTCTTTCTCATTTTCTTCATTCTTCTTTCTTTTGATTTCCAAATGCTTCCACAGCCACATTTAGCTTCCAAAGAACCACGATCTAACAAATAACTTCGAAGGTATTAATTCTAACTGATAAATTCTCAAAAATAAGCAAAACCTATGGGACATCAGGAACTTCATTTCTTATTTCATAATCAAGACTGATAAGTGAATAGCTTTCCCATGTCTTCCTGTGCCCCTTCTTGCTGGTAGAATATTTCAGTAAGGGTACTCCATCTAATATGGTTTGACTTCTTATTTTGTGAACCGATATTTCTGCAACATATATTACAAACTTTACCCTCAGCAAACTGAAGTATTGTGGAAACTTCTTTCTGGTAGACACAAAGTCAGTTCCAATTTTACTTCTAATGAATTGAAAGCTCTCTACCTTTACAAGGAAGAAAAACTAATTAACAAGTTCTCTCTACTTTTGTTTTAACTTATTTATCTGCAGATAACTGCAATTGTTTCACCTTCAGCCAGGCCACTCATATCAGGGAAAAGACCGTGCTATCTAGTTTCTTCAAGGTTGTTTTTTTGTTTTCAATGAATGTTTAATTGTAGTTATAAGAACTTAAATGGTCTATACACACCTCTTTGGTGACTTGAGCATGTCCCCCTATTTCTCAAACAGCATCGAGGATATTTTTCCTCCAGTTTCTCTAAACTTTGCTGGTGATGCATCCATGAATTTAAGACCAGCAGACTACCTTGCTCATATGGGCTTTTTGGTGAGTGTTAGAACCTGCATATTTTGTATTTAAACATCTTCTACTAAAAGGTCATATAACCAAGTTACTTTTTTCTAATTTTTATGAACTTCAAAGATAAGTTACTCTATTTTATGTGTTTAACAGGAAGGTGCTGCTATGTGGTGTGTTATCTTTGAAGAAAATGATCTAGGATTAACAATCTTAGGAGGTTGGTTTCTGGATAAATGGTTACTTCGTGCTTCATCTACATATTAACTTTGTTAGTGGGTGCATAACATTGTGGGTGATAATCTTTATGCATGTGTGCTTGAGTATTGTGGGTGCTTAACAAATTTTCATTGAAGTTTGGGAGTTTCAGTCCCTTGCATGCTGATATTCATTTGAAAGAGTCAAAAAATTCTCCTTTATGCTGTCAACTACTTTCTCAAGTCATGGATGAAAAATATGCTTCCTTCTTAGCCCAGATGCATTTCCTGCCATTACTAGATTTTCTTGGTTCTTTGCTCTTATTAAATCCTTCGAAGATTTAGACTATCATAGTGAGGTTTCAGTGAGATTAAACAATTGTTAATAAGCCGAAAGGTAGCATGTATAGACATCTATCACGGGCAGTTGTTCTCTGATGTTCAAAGAGAGCTGAAAGTGGAATTCATGGAAAGCTGATTAGTGGAAAGAAAGATTGTAATGTGAATGTGGTTGCACTTTCATTACCGAAGGCTCTGTCTGTATTATAGAAAACAGCTTGTGCTATGATCTTTCTGTTTCTGTGTTAATGTTGGTTCAAAAGTACTTGTATAGGCTAGGGAGATTATCGTCTGCTAGAGCAGTTGTAGAAACAGATGCAGAGTCCTTGGTGTAACGTAGTTCATCGACATAATGTAGCAGCCTTTTGTATATCTTGCCTCTGTGTCTGTCTTTCTTATAGCTGTAAATAGTGAAACTGAATTATTTGTTTGGGCTTGTATCTTGTTCATTCCTTTCATGTAGCAAGTAACAGTGAACTCAAATTGAAGGATTGAGGTCCGAAGTGCTTGGATAGTTTCCAATAATCCACTGTTGAAAACTCAAATCAAAAGTGGCAGTTTTTGACCATCGGCACATGGCCATAGACCGAAGCTAAAACTAGTATTTGTTGTGAGAAGTGATAAATATAATGCAATATGGATCAATGTTATGTGTGCTTGACTATCTTCTCCTGATACCCTATGAGATGTTCTATTCTTTGAAACAACTATGTAATACTATATCTCTCACAGGAGAAGAGGAGGTTAGTGGGGGAGGGGGAAGGGAATGGGTGTCCTTGATATATGATCTCATGCTAGCTAAAAGTGAGACGATCAAGTGGTTATAGGAGTCATATGTTCTATGTGATTTGGAGTGGAAATATTGATGTCATGATGTAGTTTTGTCGTACAATATGTATCTTTGCTGGTTCCCTAGGGGTTGTTTGGTTTACTTACTAGTTATATGGAGATTATAATGCAAGGATATATTGTTTATGCAATGATTAATACTGAAGCGCTTGTTATGCGGCGGTTACTACGAACTATAAATTAGTTGTCCGGTGATCACTTTGTTCTTATTTGACCAACCAAACACTGTATTATCTTATGAGGAATTTTATATTGGGATTATTTTCTTCAATACCACAACCAAACTACCCCTAATTGCATTGCTTGCGTCACTACTGCCAGACTATAGAGAATCTAGAGTAACGAATGAATCTACTTGACACTCACTTCTCTTTCTCTCTCTTCTTTTACAGATCTTGTTCTTAAAGATAAGATCATTGTATATGACTTGGCCCGACAAAGAATTGGATGGGCAGAATATGATTGTAAGTACCAGCTTTTAAGATTCGATTCTCATTGCTTACGTCTCCATACTGCCTCCTTGCTTAGAGATTGTTGATGAATATATACACCCTACCAATTCTCTATAAGGAGGGAGCTCGGATGTCATTCACTTATATAAAATGCTTTTGTTATAGGCTCATCACCCGTGAATGTGTCTATAACCTCGGGCAAGGATGAATTCATGAATGCTGGACAATATGTTAGCAGTTCATCAAGCAGTGTTCCCTTCAATGTGCCACTAGCTAGAACTAATGCTCTTCTTTTACTTTTTTGGGAGCTGATGATCGGTTCCTACTTGTGTAGCTTGACTTCAATGCTTCTTTTTTCAGTTCTTGCTTCTAATGATCAAGTTGTAGAGGTAAAATGCCAGAAGGCATTGGGTTCTTACAGAACAATAGTTTGTGTATTACATTAAAACGATGTAAAAGCGATTCACTGTTGTAGCCAATTAGTCATTCGTGCTTTGTAATTTTCATCTGTCTTGTTCGTCATGTAACACATAATGCTGAGAATCTTATTGCGTTTTTTTCCCTCGCGATGCGGATTTTTAATTGTCATTTGCAGAGTGTAAGAATCTGTTTGCTATTTGATTTTACGTTCTATGCTTGGAGAAATATTTGCCCAGTAGACACAACAGAAAATGCTGTGACTAATTTTACAGAGAATAATATAAACACCAACAACAAACATACCTAGCGAAATTTTATAAGTGGGGTTTAGGGAGGATAGATTCATAGCTTGTATGTAGACCATTCCCCCCATCTCGTGGAGGTAAGGAGACTGTTTCCAGATGTTCCTCGGCTTGAGTACAACATATTAGCAACCACAAAATAATGCGATAACCTAAACACAATCAACAACACCTGTTGGAATCAAAAGAAAGACAATATAGGAAAACAGCTAAACCCCTCGAAAATATAAAGGTGCTAAAAAAAATTAGAGGATTTATTATCAATTTAACTGAGTCGAATGATATTCAATATTTCATTTTTACTTTTTAAACGATATTTTCCAAAGCAAAAATAAAAAGTGTTGACTCTATGTTTGTGTTTTGAGAGATATATGTGACATTGGAATCATCACAACCAACCATTTTCTTCACTGCTGAATTATTGTGAAATACTATTGTCTCTCTAGCTAAAGAAGACTTGTGCAAGAACTTTGAGAGGACTTTGGTGCAGAGGAACACTCTGTGAAACACAACAATGACCGATCCTGTAATTGGTGCTACTGTTCAAGTTTTGCTTGAAAGATTGATTTCTCTCACTATCGAGGAGGTCAACAGCTCAAGGGATTTCAACAAAGATCTCGAAATGCTGACACAAAATGTATCCTTAATCCAAGCTTTTATTCATGACGTTGAAAGACCACAAGTTGACAAACAACAGTCTGTGGAACAATGGCTCAACAGGCTTGAGAGAGTTGCTGAAGATGCTGAAAATGTGTTTGATCGATTCAGATATGAGTCTCTCAAAACAAAAGTGATGAGCATCCGAAACAGCCCAATGAAAAAGGTCAGTGGTTTCTTTTCTCATACTGCTTTTAAAAGAAAAATGTCTCAAAAAATCAACAACATCAATAAAGAGTTGACGGCTATCAATAAGGTAGCCAAAGACCTCGGTCTACAATCACTCATGGTTCCTTCTCGGAAAATACTACCAATTCGAGAAACAGATTCCTTAGTAGTTGCTTCTGATGTTGTTGGGAGAGACATGGATGTTGCTGAGATAAAGGAGAAGATTTTGAAGATGAGAGAGGAGGATTGCACCATTCCCATAGTGGGTATGGGGGGTTTAGGGAAAACAACTGTCGCTAAGAGGATTTTCAATGATGAACACATTAAGCAAATCTTTGAAAAGAGAATTTGGTTGTGTCTACCTGAAATGTCTGAAATTATGATCTTTCTTGAACATATCCTCGAATCTTTGAAAGAGAAGAAAGTTGAGGTTCAAAGGAGAGATATAATAGTCAAGAAGTTACAAGATGAATTGGGAGGAAAAAACTATTTGCTAGTCCTGGATGATTTGTGGCGTGTTGACTCTACATCATGGCATGAGTTCGTGGACACCTTGAGAGGAATAAATACATCTAGAGGAAATTGCATTCTTGTGACTACTCGTATGAAGCGGGTGGCATCCACAGTAGCAACAGATCTTCATATCTTGGGAAAGTTAACAGAAGATCATTGTTGGTCTATTTTCAAACAAAAAGCATTTGTTGATGGGAAGGTTCCAGAAGAATTAGCGAGCATGGGCAACGAGATTGTTAAAATGTGTCAAGGTCTCCCATTGGCTGCAAGTGTGTTGGGAGGCCTCTTACGCAGCAAGGAAAAACATGAATGGCAAGCCATTCTTGATGGAAACCCCCTTGTTGCACGTGAAGATGATAATGGAGAAAATGGCATAAAAAAAATCCTAAATCTCAGCTATGATTATCTACCATCTCCACATCTAAAAAAATGTTTTGCTTACTTTGCAATGTTTCCAAAAGATTTTGATTTTGAAAAGGACCAACTAATCCAACTCTGGATGGCAGAAGGCTTTCTCCGTCCATGTCAAGAGACCACCATGATGGAAGACATCGGGAACAAGTTCTTTCAACTCTTGTTGCGAAATTCCTTGCTGCAAGATGTTCAGTTAGATAGGCACAACAACATAACACACTGTAAGATGCACGATCTAGTGCATGATTTGGCTGGAGATATCTTCAAATCTAAACTATTTGATCCGAAGGGCGATGATGGAGACGATCTTTATCAAGTGCGATACTTTGGATGGAACTCCCCAAGTGATCAAATAGATAAGATAAATGAGCCAGGACGTTTGTGCACACTGTTTTGGAGAAGCAGTTATATATCGGAAGTTATGCTGTTGAGATTTAAGTTCTTGAGAGTTTTAAATTTGTCCAGTTCAGGAATCTTTAGGTTGTCAGACGACATCGGGAAGTTAATATACTTGAGATATCTTGATCTCTCGGACACTATGATCACGGCCTTGCCCCACTCCATTTGCGAGCTCTATAATTTGCAAACACTTAGAGTCAATGGATGCTATTTACTTGAGGAGCTTCCATATGAGATGGGGAATATGATAAGTTTGAGACACGTATATTGCTCTCAGTCTCAATTACCACTTAACGTGGGACAATTGGCTTGTCTTCAGACCCTACAGTATTTCAATGTAGGTTTAGTGAAAGGCCGTCGAATAGAAGAATTAGGTCGCTTGAAGAACCTTAGAGGTAAATTGAGGATCAATGGTCTCCAATTGGTTTGTGATAGAGAAGAAGCTCGAACAGCATATCTACGGGAGAAATTGAATATTTACAAGCTGGCATATTTATGGTCCCACGAGGAATCAGAAGGATGTGAGATCAATGATGAGCATGTGTTGGATGGTCTTCAACCGCATCCTAACTTGAAAACATTTGAAGTGAAGAACTATTTGGGTACTAGATTTCCTTCATGGTTCAGTGAAGAATCGCTACCAAATTTGGTCAAGTTGAAATTAAGTGGTTGCAAAAGGTGCAAAGAAATTCCATCGCTTGGCCAACTGAAATTCCTTCGGCATCTAGAGCTGGTAGGGTTCCATAAGGTGGAATGCATTGAAACTACATTTTATGGTATTGAGGTTAACAATAATGGATCAAGCAGCAATAATGGCAATATCCAAGTGTTCCCGTCATTGAAAGAACTAGTATTGGAGGATATGCATAGCCTTATTGAGTGGAAGGGAGTGGAATTGATACCAACAAGTGGAGTAAGAATGTTTCCTGGGCTTGAGAAGTTGAAGATTAGTAACTGTCCATTGTTAAAAAGTATTCCGAATCAATTTGAAATCCTACGTGAATTAGAGATTAGAGTAGTTGACAGTGAAATGCCATTGTTGAACTTGTTCAACAACTTGACATCTCTCTTAGAGCTTAGTGTCTATGATGTGAAAGAGCTCACTTGTCTTCCAGATGAGATGCTACACAACAATTTATCTCTACAACATCTGTCAGTCTCATATTGTGGAGAGTTTCATGAATTGCCACAAAGCTTGTACAATCTCCATTCTCTTAAGAGCTTAAGGATTGACAACTGCACCAATTTCAAATTTTTTCCTGTTCCCAAAGGAGAGAATTATTTGACTTCCCTCCAAAGTCTTGAGTTATGTTATTGTGATGGATTGACCAGTTTACCAAGTGGATTGCTAGAGCATTGTCGGTCTCTGGAATCCTTGAAGGTCCACAAATGTAACAACTTAGTTTCCTTCCCTCTACATGTGTGTGGAATGCCTTCACTTTCATATTTGAGTTTATCACAGTGTCCCAAATTGATTAGTGTACCCTCAGGGGGCCTTCACCATCTCACTAGGTTACGGGAATCACATATTGGTCCTTTCTCAGAGATGGTGGATTTTGAGGCATTCCAAGTAATGTTTAATGGCATTCATCAGCTATCGTCCCTTCGTACATTGGAGGTGTGGGGACACTTGCACTGGGATTCTCTGCCCTATCAGCTTATGCAACTCTCTGCCCTAAAAGAGATCCGGATATATGGATTCGGAATCGAGGTTCTTCCTCATGGATTTGACAACCTTACTTCTCTTGAAAGATTACACCTAGTGGGCTGCAATCGGCTGCAACATGTGGACTTCTCAGATGACATGCCCAAATTACAGCTTCTCTGGATCCAAGATTGTTCATTGTTAGAAGATCTGTCGGATAGACTTGGCAACCTTGTTACTTTGCAACAGTTAACTTTATGGAACAGCAAAAAACTAGAGCATCTGCCATCCTGAGATGCCATGGGACGTCTCACCAAATTACGGTTCCTTGGCTGCCCACAGTCGGAAGAAATTTGCACCAATTGAAGAGGACCAAACGCCCAGTGATCCAACATTTCCCATATTCCATATATCGATGTGGGGTTCGGACTTGCGTAAGTCTCTGTTTCTCTTTCAGTTTCTGAGTTGCATTTTTTTTTCTTCTTTCATTTCCACGAGTTGCTCTCCTTTTTAACAAACTTTTCATTCCCCAAACTAATACATGTTATGTTACTACAGTACTGAGAATTTTGATCTTTCACTTGAAACCAATTGTTCTTCTTCTTAATTGTGTCATCAAACGAGGAATATATACATTCCCGCCCTATAATAATGTGTTCCTCCTCATAGGTGACTAGATCAAGTCAAATTTGGAGTGCACTCTGATCTGGTGTTTGTTGAAGGATATGATCTTCATCTGTAGACTCATTATTGGACTCTTTCATGATTATTAGGTAAAAACTGCATAGCTCCATATATGCTTAATGCTTGTTTGAGCTGATTTTAGTGTTTCATGCTAAGACAGTAGAACTACATCAATATATGTTCATCACTCTTCTCCCTCCTCCTCATTTTTTTTCACTTCACAATAACTGCTCCTCTCATTAAAACCTTAGTGATTGAAGAATTTCAACAAAGAAAGTTACAAGAGACTGCTATTTCATGAATCTTATGGCAAAAAGCGCCTCTATGGCTATTAAAATGTCTAGCAATATCGGATCATCTTAATAGGTCTTGTTTTCTCCTAAAATTTCTCTTTTAGAGTGGTTGCTTGTAATGACTCGCGTCTCCATTTTCCAAGAAGGAAATGTGTGCCAAAACTGACTTTTTTCCCCTTATGTTTCAGATGGTTGAAACAGCGGCATGGAAAAAACTACGAAGTTTCATAGTCATGATTGTCAAGGGAAATTGCATTTCGTAAATTCATTTACATTTGGCTGGAACTGGGGATTGAGATACTAATCTGTATGTGGAAAATTCTGGACTAAGATCTGTCAGCTGAGGCCTTTCTTGCATTGTGTACATGCTACACATGTCTTTTCTTGTATATAGAGATTTTGTCTCCAGCAAACAGTTTTTACTTATTTTTTTTAACGTAGTGTGGGGTTAGGCTTGACCCCTACCACGTCTGTAACGTCCAAAAAAGTTACAGAAGCAGAAGGGGACATGGACCTAACGTCCAGCAAACAGTTTATATTCGCTTAACTGTTGTATCATTGCCTAGTTGATAACTTCTTTAATGTATCTCTGTTGTGTTCCAAATCAACATTTCCTGCATATTTCTATGTATTGTTTTGAAAGGGAAAGTCCAGTACTTCCATAGTCATTTTAGCAGAAAATAAAATTTTCAGTACTTATTTAACAACGTGGAAGTTCTAAATTTTTAGGAAAAAATACTTAAAAAAATAAAAATCAATATTTCAGTTTCTAACATTTTAAATGTTAGAGATGTCCTTAATAACATTTAACCATAGTATTTTCCTAAAAATTGAGATTTATCGAATCATTAAATAAGTATGGAATTGTATCTAGTCATAAACAATATTTTCTACATATACCAAACAAAGATAAAACGTGTTGACTCCTCCATGTTTCTGTTTGAGAGATACATGTATTGTTGGAGTCATTACATTTACTACCATTCATTTTTCTACTAACTAAAGAAGACTTTGGTGCAGAGGAAGAAGACTTTGTGAAGGAGTAAAAACAACAATGGCTGATCCTGTAATTGGTGCTACTGTTCAAGTTGTGCTTGAAAAATTGCTTTCTCTCACTATTGAGGAGGTCAAAAGTTTAGGGAACTGCAAGAAAGATCTCGAACTGCTGACAAAAAATGTATCCTTGATTCAAGCTTTCATTCATGATGCTGAAAGACGACAAGTTGAAGATCAGGTTGTTGAACAATGGCTCAAGATGCTTGAGAGAGTTACTGAAAATGCTGAAAATGTGTTTGATGAATTCAGGTATGAATCTCTCAAAAGACAAGTGAAGATACGAAACAACCCAATGAAAAAGGTCAGTGATTTCTTTTCTCATACAGATTTTAAGAGAAAAATGTCTCGAAAAATCAACAACATCAATGAGGAGTTGAGAGCTATCAATAAGTTAGCCAATGACCTCGGTCTCCAATCACTGATGGTTCCTCCTCGGCAAATACTACCAATTCGAGAAACAGATTCCGTAGTAGTTGCTTCCGATGTTGTTGGTAGAGACAAGGATGTTGCTGAAATAAAGGAGAAGATATTGACCATGAGAGATGATATTGATCTGTGCACCATTCCCATAGTGGGCATGGGGGGTTTAGGGAAAACAACTGTGGCTAAGAGAATTTTTAATGATGAGCAGATCGAGAAACACTTTGAAAAGAGAGTTTGGTTGTGTCTACCTGAAATGTCAGAAACAAAAAACTTTCTTGAATTGATCCTCGAATCATTGACAGAGAGGAAACTTGAGGTCCAGAGTAGAGATATAATAGTCAAGAAGCTCCGAGATGAACTAGCAAGAAGAAAGTATTTGCTTGTCCTAGATGATTTGTGGCGTGTTGACCCAACATTGTGGCATGAGTTCTTGGACACTTTGAAAGGAATTAACACAACCAGAGGAAGCTGCATTCTCGTGACGACTCGTATGAAACTGGTTGCATCCACAGTAGCTGTAGGTCTTCATTTGTTGGGAAAATTAGCAGATGATCATTGTTGGTCCATTTTCAAACAAAGGGCGTTTGTTGATGGGGAAGTTCCAGAGGAAATGGTAATCATGGAGAACAGGATTGTTGAAATGTGTCAAGGTCTACCGTTGGCTGCAAGTGTGTTGGGAGGCCTCTTACGCAACAAGGAAAAACATGAATGGCAGGCAATTCTTGATAGCAACTCCCTTGTTGCACATGAAGATGATCTTGGGGAAAATAGCATTAAGAAAATTCTAAAACTCAGTTATGTTTATCTACCATCTCCGCACCTGAAAAAATGTTTTGCTTACTTTGCAATGTTTCCAAAAGATTTTGAGTTTGAAAAGGACCAACTAATCCAACTCTGGATGGCAGAAGGCTTTCTCCGTCCATGTCAAGAGACCATTGTGATGGAAGATGTTGGGCACAAGTTTTTTCAAATCTTGTTGCAAAATTCCTTGCTGCAAGATGTTAAGCTAGATGAGCACAACATTATAACACACTGTAAGATGCATGATCTTGTGCATGATTTGGCTGGAGATATCTTAAAATCTAGATTATTTGATCCGAAAGGAGATGGTGGAGAAATTTCTTCTCAAGTTCGATATTTTGGATCAGACTCACCAATTGATCAAATAGATAAGATAAATGAGCCAGGACGTTTGTGCGCATTGTTCTCGAGAAGCAATATACCTAATGATGTGCTATTTAGCTTTCAGTTCTTGAGAGTTTTAAATATGTCCAGATCAGGCATCAAGGAGTTGTCAGCCTCAATTGGCAAGTTAATATACTTGAGATATCTTGATCTCTCCTACAGTGGGATCAAAGCCTTGCCCAACTCCATTTGCAAGCTCTACAATATGCAAACTTTGAGAGTTAGTAAATGCTTTTTACTGAAGAAGCTTCCAGATGAAATGTCAAATATGATAAGTTTGAGACACATTTATTACAATTCTCTGTGTATGGATAATAAGCATTTTCAGATGCCATTTAACATGGGGAAATTGACTTGTCTTCAGACCCTACAGTTTTTCAAAGTGGGTTTAGAGAAAGGCCGTCAAATAGAAGAAATAGGTCATTTGAAAAACCAGAGAGGTGAATTGACGATTGAAGGTCTCCAATTGTTATGCAATAGAGAAGAAGCTCAAACAGCGTATCTACAAGAGAAACCAAAAATGTACAAGCTGGAATATGTGTGGTCCCATGATGAACCAGAAAGATGTGAGACCAGTGATGAGTATGTGTTGGATGGTCTTCAACCGCATCCTAACTTGAAAACTTTAGCGGTAGTGGACTATTTGGGGACTAGATTTCCTTCGTGGTTCAGTGAAGAGTTTCTACCAAATTTGGTCAAGTTGAAATTAAGTGGTTGCAAAAGGTGCAAAGAAATTCCATCGCTTGGCCAACTGAAATTCCTTCATCATCTCGAGCTGGTAGGGTTCCATAAGGTAGAATGCATTGGACCTACATTTTATGGTATTGATGGTAACAATAATGGATCAAGCAGCAATAACGCCAATATCCAAGTGTTTCCGTTACTCAAAGAACTATTATTGGAGGATATGCCTAGCCTTACTGAGTGGAAGGAAGTGCAATTGTTAACAAAGGGAAATGTTGGTAGAGACAGACTTGGAGTTAGAATGTTTCCTGTGCTTAAGAAGTTGACGATTAGGAACTGTCCTTCGCTAAAAAGTACTCCAAATCAATTTGAGATCCTACGTGAATTGAGCATTGAAGGAGTTGACAGTGAAATTTCATTGTTGAACTTGTGCAGCAATTTGACATCTCTGGTAATGCTTATTATCAGAGATGTGAAACAGCTCACTTGTCTTACAGATGAGATACTACGCAACAATTTCTCTCTTGAACATCTTTTGGTCTTAAATTGTGGAGAGTTTCGTGAATTGCCTCAAAGCTTGTACAATCTCCGTTCTCTTAAGAGCTTAAGTATTGGTGACTGCACCAATTTCAGTTCCATTCCTGTTTCCAGAGGAGAGAATCATTTGACTTCCCTCCTAAAACTTCGGTTATACAATTGTGATGGATTGACTAGTTTATCAAGTGGACTGCTAGAGCATTGCCGGTCTTTGGAATCTCTGAATGTCAACAAATGTAATAACTTGGTTTCCTTGCCTTTACATGTGTGGGAAATGCCTTCACTTTCATATTTGAATATATCAAAATGTCCCAAATTGGAAAGTGTACCTGTAGGGGGCCTTCACCGTCTCACAGGGTTAAGGACATTGCGTATTGGTCCTTTCTCAGAGTTGGTGGATTTTGAGGCATTCCAATTGATTTTTAATGGCATTCAGCAGCTATCATCCCTTCGTGTGCTGTGGGTGTACGGACATGCACACTGGGATTCTCTGCCCTATCAGCTTTTGGAATTCTCTTCCATAACAGAGATCGGAATAACTGATTTTGGAATCAAGGCTTTTCCTATTGAAACATTGGAGCTAGTAAGCTGCAAACTGCTACAACATCTGCTGATCAATGATTGTATGTACTTAGAAGCTCTGTCAGATGGGCTCGGTAATCTTGTTTCTTTGGAAGAGTTAAGTTTATCTAACTGCAAAAATCTACAGCATCTTCCATCCAGAGATGCCATGCGGCGCCTCACTAAATTACGGCGCCTGAACATTAAAGGCTGCCCACAGTTGGAAGGAAGTTGCACCAATCGTAGTGGCCCAAAATCTCAGTGGTCCAAGATTTCTCATATTCCACAAATTAGTGTGGAGTTCATGACAATTCAGGACTTGAGTAAGTTTCTGTTTCTCTTTAGTTTTCAAAGCTATGCATAAAATCCTTCGGAACTACTTGATACGTTTGAGATATTCACTCCTATAAAGATGTGTTTTAATCATCAAAGTTTATATTCTTTGTCGTAGGCGATTAAAACAAGAGCTATGCTACAAGGTTTCTGTGGTAAACAGTCTCTCCAGGACAGATTCTTCGGCTATAGACCTCGTTACTGGTTCTTCCATGAATATTTGGTAAGGACTACAGAATCTCTAAAATGAAAAGGAGCTATCGCATATCGTTATCGTTCAAAGAGCTCTATATATGCTTCTTGCAAACTTCAATTCTAGTCTCCTTTGTTTGAGCTGATTTCTAGTGCAAAATGAGATAGTTGAGTGATGCAATAAGGAGAATCAGAGGTAAAATTGTCGAACTGCTAAAATATCAGTAGTGAAAGAAAATCAGTATGTTAGTTGCAAGGAGATTTAAGAAGTAAGCTGTTAGTTAGAGCCTACATTAGTTTTAGTCCATAACATTACATGATGATAGGAAAGTCATGTATTGCATTCTCACTATATTTGAACGACTATTTTTCCCCTTTCTTTCGTTATATTAAAGCCTGACCCCTTCCCTTTCCCAACCTGTACGAAAGAAGAAGAATCTCAGTATTTGTCATATCTATTCAGGTGCTATGGTGAAGCTAATGAAAGGTATGGATGGTTGATGCAATTGAAATCTGCTGATGAGCTATTCATGTGTGGCAGATAAAATAATTCTTACTGATGATGCTACATTTAGATTGTTTCCATGGATTCAGCTAGGAGGTTTCCGCGGTACAAAAGGCAAATTGTATGTTCAAGAACAACTTCTTTTCAGCTCCTTTTCTCATGAGAATATTTTACTACTAACAGGGATGCTATCATAGCAATATCCTTTGCGAAGGACGAGTTTGAGGGGCAGCTGTCCATTAAGTTGAAGGTTTCTCTACTCTGCTTATCAGACCAAGCTTTCCATGTAAGCTTCTTCTCAATTGTTTTTGTTGCTTACTTACGTCTTGTGATTTGTAAAGTTTGAGGGGCATCTGTCCATTAAGTCAGTTTTTGTATGCACTCTTGTCGTTGATTTCTCTTCACAACAGAGGATAATTCATTGAAACATTCGCAATTTAAGAAAAAGACTGCTATGTCGTTTTGAATTTAATATAGAAGAGTGCCTCATTGGCTCTGAAATGTCCTTAGCCTATACCACCTCATCCTAATAGGCCTTGCTTTGTACTAAAATCTCTTTTTAGTGATTATTTGTAACGAGTTGCTTCTCCAATAATACTTTTTACCATATCCTATGTTTCAGATTCTTGGTTGAAATGAGATGGACCTTGTCCAGATGGTAGATTGGAGCAGACTTCTCTTAGATGTGTTTAAGTGTCATGATTGGCAAGGGAAATTGCATTTGGCGGAAACTGGAGAGGATATATTATGTATGACTAAGATTTGAACAGTGTACATGCCTTTCGTACAAATAGAATTTTTGTTTCCAGAAAACATTTTGAACTTGTACTTAGCTGCTGCATCATTGCCTAATATATAGCTTCTTTAATGTATCTTCTATTTTTAAGATTGAAGAGAAGTAGTTTTTGGTTTTGGTTTGAGTTGTTAAGCTTCAACTTTGCTGGGTTTTGTCTCTATGCTGGAAGGAATGAGATAAATCCATTAATTATTCCACAAAGTTGGAGGAGAATAGATAATTGTACTACTCATTTAGGACCCTGTTTTATTTCATATATAAAATTTAAATAAAACTACTTGTACAAATAAAATAAAACCACTTGTACAAATAAAACAAAAAACTAGAGAAAATGATCAAAATGGTCCTTAATGTATGGGCTTTGATTCCATTTGGTCCTTAATGTATGGACTTAATGGAAATGGTCCTTTATGTATCATAAATTGTGATCAATTTGGTTCTTAACCCTAAAATTAATATATTTCTTTTTTTTTTGCCATAAAAATATACGGAATATGTAAAAGATGCGCTCGTTCAAGACTTTTCTTCCCCTGTTTCCAAAAATTCCAAAAGGGCACATCAATTTTTTTTTAACCAAAAGGGCAAATCGCTCCTGACAGAGCGATTTTCTTCTGACAAAATTTACGCCGTTACTCCTTTAAAAAACATAAAAATCGCTGCCGGTCCAAATTTTTTCTTTTTTCTTTAAAATCGTTGTTGTGAATTTTTTTTTAACAACGCTGCCATTATCTTAAAAAAGTTTAAATTTTTTTTTATTAAAAATTCCCGAGGCGAGGACTGCTTAAAAAAATAATGGGAAATCGCTCCACGTGTAGCGATTTTAGTTAATTTATTTTTAAATAATCGTTCCATTAAAAAAAATTAACTAAAATCGTTACACGTGGAGCGATTTCCCATTATTTTTTTAAGTAGTCCTCGCCTCGGGAATTTTTAATAAAAAAAATTTAATTTTTTGCAGCGTAGTTAAAAAAATAATTCACATCAGCGATTTTAAAGAAATTTTTTTTTGGACCAGCAACGATTTTTATGTTTTTTAAAGGAGTAACGACGTCAATTTTGTCAGAAGAAAATCGCTCCGTCAGGAGCGATTTTGCCCTTTTGGTTAAAAAAAATTGATGTGCCCTTTTGGAATTTTTGGAAACAGGGGAAGGAAAGTCTTGAGCGAGCGCATCTTTTAAATATTCCGTATATTTTGATGGCAAAAAAAAAAGAAATATATTAATTTTAAGGTTAAGGACTAAATTGATCACAATTTATGATACATAAATGACCATTTCCATCAAGTCCATACATTAAGGACCAAATGGAATCAAAGCCATACATTAAGGACCATTTTAATCATTTTCTCCAAAAAACTACTTAAATAAATGAATATAAGAGGAAAAAGGAGCACTTCCTTGGTCTTCATTCACATGTATTTAGCCACCTTTTATATTTTTTTAATTCTTTTTTACTGTTTGAATGAATTATTGTCTTCCTTTTAGTGCTCTGCAAAAAGAAGACTTATTACTTTGACAAAACTTTGATTTTGTGAAGAAGCAAACACAACAATGGCCGATCCTGTAATTGGTGCTACTGTTCAAGTTTTGCTTGAAAAGTTGATTTCTCTCACTATCCAGGAGGTCAACAGCTCAAGGGATTTCAACAAAGATCTGGAAATGTTGACACAAAATGTATCCTTAATCCAAGCTTTCATTCATGATGTTGAAACACCACAAGTTGACAAACAACAGTCTGTCGAACAATGGCTCAACAGACTTGAGAGAGTTGCTGAAGATGCTGAAAATGTGTTTGACCGATTCAGATATGAATCTCTCAAAACAAAAGTGATGAACAGCCCAATGAAAAAGGTCAGTGGTTTCTTTTCTCATACTGCTTTTAAGAGAAAAATGTCTCAAAAAATCAACAACATCAATAAAGAGTTGACGGCTATCAATAAGTTAGCCAAAGACCTCGGTCTACAATCACTAATGGTTCCTTCTCGGAAAATACTACCAATTCGAGAAACAGATTCCTTAGTAGTTGCTTCTGATGTTGTTGGTAGAGACAACGATGTTGATGATATAAAGGAGAAGATTTTGAAGATGAGAGAGGAGGATGTTGTTCTGTCCACCATTCCCATAGTGGGTATGGGGGGTTTAGGGAAAACAACTGTGGCTAAGAGGATTTACAATGATGAACACATCAAGCAAATCTTTGAAAAGAGAATTTGGTTGTGTCTACCTGAAATGTCTGAAACGAAGAGCTTTCTTGAACAAATCCTCGAATCATTGACAGAGAGGAAAATTGAGGTCCAAAGGAGAGATATAATAGTTAAGAAGCTACAAGATGAATTGGGAGGAAAAAACTATTTGCTAGTCCTGGATGATTTGTGGTGTGTTGACTCTACCTCGTGGCATCAGTTCATTGACACCTTGAGAGGAATAAATACATCCAGAGGAAACTGCATTCTTGTGACTACTCGTATGAAGCGGGTGGCATCCACAGTAGCAACAGATCTTCATATCTTGGGAAAGTTAACAGAAGATCATTGTTGGTCTATTTTCAAACAAAAAGCATTTGTTGATGGCGGCAGGGTTCCAGAAGAATTAGCGAGCATGGGCAACAAGATTGTTAAAATGTGCCAAGGTCTACCGTTGGCTGCAAGTGTGTTGGGAGGGCTCTTACACAACAAGGAAAAATATGAATGGCAAGCAATTCTTGGTGGCAACCCCCTTGTTGCAGGTGAAGATGATAACAGAGAAAATAGCATTAAAAAAATCCTAAAACTCAGCTATGATTATCTACCATCTCCACATCTAAAAAAATGTTTTGCTTACTTTGCAATGTTTCCAAAAGATTTTGAGTTTGAAAAGGACCAACTAATCCAACTCTGGATGGCAGAAGGCTTTCTCCGTCCATGTCAAGAGACCACTGTGATGGAAGACGTTGGGCACAGGTTTTTTCAAATCTTGTTGCAAAATTCCTTGTTGCAAGATGTTAAGCTAGATGAGCTTAACAATATAACACACTGCAAGATGCACGATCTTGTGCATGATTTGGCCGGAGATATCTTAAAATCTAAAATATTTGATTTGAAAGGTGATGATGGAGAAAAACTTTCTCAAGCTCGATACTTTGGATGGGTGTCACCAAGGGATAAAATAGATAAGATAAATGAGCCAGAATGTTTGTGCACACTGTTTTGGAGAAGCAATTATATATCGGAAGATATGTTGTTGAGCTTTAAGTTCTTGAAAGTTTTAAATTTGTCCAGTTCAGGAATCAAGGAGTTGTCAGCCAAAATCGGGAAGCTAATATACTTGAGGTATCTTGATCTCTCGAACACTAAGATCACAACCTTGCCCAATTCTATTTGCGAGCTCTATAATTTGCAAACATTTAGAATCAATGACTGTGATTCACTCAAGGAACTTCCATATGAGATGGGAAATATGATAAGTTTGAGGCACATTTATTGCAGTTTTCAGTGTATTGATAAAAAACATTTTCAGATGCCACCTAAGATGCGACAATTGACTTGTCTTCAAACCCTTCAGTTTTTCAAGGTAGGTTTAGAGAAAGGTCGTCAAATAGAAGAATTAGGTCATTTGAAAAACCTAAGAGGTGAATTGACGATTAATGGTCTAGAATTGGTCGGTGATAGAGAAGAAGCTCGAACAACATATTTACAAGAGAAATCGAATATCTACAAGCTGGCATATGTGTGGTTCCATGACGAACCAGAAGGAAGTGAAACCAATGATGAGTATGTCTTGGATGGTCTTCAACCTCATCCTAACTTGAAAACCTTAGCAGTAGTGGACTATTTAGGGACTAAATTTCCTTCATGGTTCCGTGAAAATTTGCTACCAAATTTGGTCAAGTTGAAATTAAGTGGTTGCAAAAGATGCAAAGAAATTCCATCACTTGGTCAACTGAAATTGCTTCGGCATCTTGAGCTGTTAGGATTCCACGAGGTGGAATGCATCGGGCCTAGATTTTATGGTATTGATGGTAACAATAATGGATCAAGCAGCAATATCCAAGTGTTCCCGTCACTGAAAGAACTAATATTGGAGGATATGTCTAGTCTTATTGAGTGGAAGGGAGATGAAATTGGGGTAAGATTGTTTCCTGAGCTTGAGAAGTTGAGCATTAGTAACTGTCCATTGTTAAAAAGTACTCCAAATCAATTTGAAATCCTCCATAAATTAAGTATTGAAGGAGTTGACAGTGAAATGCCATTGTTGAACTTGTGCAGCAACTTGACATCTCTCGTAAAGCTTAGTATCTATGGTGTGAAAGAGCTCACTTGTTTTCCAGATGAGATGCTACGCAACAACGTTTCTCTTCAAAACCTAACGGTCTCAGGCTGCAGAGAGTTTCGTAACTTGCCACAAAGCTTGTACAATCTCCATTCTCTCAAGAGCTTACAAATACACTTCTGCCCCAATTTCAGTTCTTTTCCTGTTCCCAGTGGAGAGAATTATTTGACTTCTCTCCAAAGTCTTGAGTTATGGGATTGTGATGGATTGGCCAGTTTACCAAGTGGAATGATAGAGCATTGTCGGTCTCTGGGATTTTTGATGGTCAGCTGCTGTAACAACTTAGTTTCCTTGCCTTTACATGTGTGGGAAATGCCTTCACTTTTTTATTTGGGTTTATCAGATTGTCCCAAATTCATTAGTGTACCCGCAGGGGGCCTTCACCGTCTCACCAGGTTAAGGGTATTGGAAATTGGTCCTTTCTCAGAGATGGTGGATTTTGAATCATTCCAATTGATTTTTAATGGCATTCAGCAGCTGTTGTCCCTTCGTAATCTGGCGGTGACCGGACTTGGGCACTGGAATTCTGTGCCGTATCAGTTTATGCAACTCTCTTCCCTAATACATATCCATATATGTGATTTCGGAATCGAGGCTCTTCCTCATAGACTTGACAACCTTATTTCTCTTGAAACATTACATCTAGTGAGGTGCAAACGGCTACAACATCTGGACTTCTCAAATGCCATGCCCAAATTACGGTTTGTGGATATCCGCGATTGTCCATTGTTAGAAGCTCTGTCGGATGGGCTCGGCAACCTTGTTTCTTTGGAAGAGTTAGATTTATGTAACTGCGAAAAACTAGAGCATCTGCCATCCCGAAATGCCATGCGACACCTCACGAAATTACAGAGCCTGAAAATTAAAGGCTGCCCAAAGTTAGAAGAAAGTTGCAACAATCGGAGTGGCCCAAACTCCCAGTGGTCCAACATTTCCCATATTCCTAAAGTTAAAGTTGGTGGAAGCAAAATTCAGGACTTGCGTAAGTCTTTGTTTCTCTTTCCGTGTCCGAGTCACATTTTTAATTATTATTTTCTATGAGTTCTTGAAAAGATGTTCTGTATGTAATTTAATACTACAATTTATCCTGCAAACATAAAAGATGCAAAAGTATTAGTCAATTGCATCTTATCTATGCTTTCAGCATTCTGCTAGTTCACTTGAAACAAATTGTTCTTCTTCTTCTAATTCTTCAAGTAAGGTATCTCTATATTACTTCTAAGATATGGTTTATTCATGATATTTTATGTTTTTTTTTCCTTATAGGTTGTTAGTTCCAAGGTCATGCTTGAACCTAGTTGAACATCACTGTGGTAAATCAAGTCAAAATCCACAAGTGGCAGGCAATTACCTTAGGTAAATTTTCATTTAGACCTGTTAGAGGAATGCGTTTTTTTTTTCCACTACTTTTTCTCATGAGGCAATTCGTACTGATTAAACAGGGTTGGTTTATGTTCCACCACCACATTTGTTTTGTTGAAGAACAAAATCTTCAGCGGCAGACATTACGGGACACTTTCATGAATATTTAGTAACGATAACATAATCTGTCAACGTTTTACTCTTCATAATGGGGACAATTATTAAGTGAAACTATTTGTATGTTTTTAAAACATGTGCAACAAAAAGTTTTAAAGTGATGTCTCTCTATACTTTTATCAAGCATAGGAAGTCGACTATTCCAAATTCGTGCTGTGTAGGGCCCAATTCGAGGTAAAGCACTCCCCACCAAGGATTTTTCAATAGCCAAGACTCAAACCCGAGACATCTGGTTAAGGAAGGAACAGCCCATCAAGCACCTCATATTTTAAGTATTCTGCTAAAGAATGCATCAAATGATAAATATATCCTTTTTTGATACTTCAACTGCTTATGCAAATTATGTAGTGTTCAACTAAACATAGTTTCCCCGTTTCTTTGATGCAGCTGTTGTCCCTACGTGATCTGGTGGTGTTCGGACGTTTGCACTGGGATTCTCTGCCCTCACCAAATTACGGAACCTAGAAATTAAAGGCTTCCCAAAGTTAGAAGAAAGTTGCACCAATCGGAGTACCCCAGACTCCCAGTACTGGTCCAACCAACATTTCCCATATTCCAAAAATTGAAGTAGGTGAAAGATTGATTCCCATGTAACTCTCTGTTTCTCTTTCAGTTTCTGAGTAACATTTTAATTATTATTTTCCATGTGTTACTCTCCTCCATTCTCCTTTTATAGTTTTCCAAACATTTTTCTATTTCACTTGAAACAAATTTATGAATATCTATATAACTTTTAAGCTATGGTTTAATCATGGATATTTATGTATTTTTTTTTCTCATTGGTTATTAGTTCCAAGGTCATACTAGAATGTTGTTGTGGCATTTCAAGTCAAAATCCATGGGCGGCAATTACGTTAGGTGAACTTTCAATTAGAATGCTTTTACCAAGTTTATCAACTCAAGTACTTGACTAAGGTAGTAAAGGGTGTCTGTGGACCGAGCCATTGAATTCTTTTCATGAGTTATCTGCTATTCATTAGGTGAAGCTAGTAGGTTACTGTGATACAAAGACAAAATGTATGTCCCGGCTGACACTGGGTTCGTAGATGCAAAACAGATTTCATTTTGGATTCCAGTGATAGTAGACACTTCTCCAAATTATGTTTGCAGTCTTCAACATTATTTTGTTTTTCCTATTTCATTTTCAGGGTACAGATTGGAACGTTGTGGACATTGGTGCCGTTGGAGTCTCTGGTTGCACAAAGCTGGAAAATTCAAGGTAAGTCAGTTTTTGTTCATAAAAGATTGCAGAATGCTGCTTTTACAACATCCTATTTACCTTTTTATCTTCTTCTTTTTTTGGCTTTCTACTGTTGTTTGTAATTTGAACTCTCTAGGAACAATTCTAAGTAAATTAATATAAGTTTCTTAATAATAATCGTATATTGGTTTGAAAGATAAATCTATACATATATATATATATTCACACTTATTGTTACTTTCGCTTCACAGCAAAGGATAATTCCTTGAAACATTTGTAATTTAAGAAAAAGACTGTTATGCCTTGAATCTTACATAAAACAGTGCCTCATAGACTCTACACAGGTCCTTAGCAATACCTGTTCATCTTAATAGTTCTTGTTTTCACTTAAAATCTCTTTTTTCGTGGCTGTTTGTAACGAGTTGCTTCTCCATTTCGCAAGGATTGGAGGAAATGTGTGCCAAAACTGACTCTTTACCGTCTCCTATGTTTCAGATTCTTGGATGAAACAATGACATGGAACTTGTCTAGATGGTATATTGGAGTAGACTTCTCTTAGATGTGCCTAAAATTTGACAGCAGAGGCCTTTCTTGCACAGTGTGCATGCATTTTTGTACAAAGAGTTTTTGTTTCCAGCAGACATTTTGAACTTAATACTTAGCTGCTGCATCATTGCCTAGTTTAATGTAGCTGTGTTTTTCCTCTTGAAATTTATCTTGCTAGTGTTTGCGCATAATAAACAATGAGGGTAGGGCCTAATCAAATGGGTGAGTTGGGTTGCAAGTCACAAAAGAACGTATGCTTTAAAATGTAAATCACAAATTATTCTCATGGATTAAAAAAAAAAGATTCATATAGGGGTATATTTAATCTTTCTCACTTGTTTTTTTTTCCTTTTGACTACTTGTAATAATCGACTCATTTGAATTTCGTATTTTAATGGTCAAATTTATTTATTTTCACTTATTTTAGTATAAAATTTATTATAGATATTCCAAATATATTTTTTATACATATAAAAACCAAATTGCAATATAGCTACAAAAAAAAGCAATTTCAATTTTTTTTTTAAAACTTTTTAATCCTTTTCCATTCAAACTTTTTTTATTTATTTATCTGACTTTACACTATAAAATGAATAATAAAAAGAATAAATAATCAAAGAAGTCAAAAAATAATTAATGTGTGAAAAATATTAAATACATGATTTTTTAACATAATTAAAAATTCAAAAAAATAAATTTAATTTTTTTTTCACTTTTGTAACGATAGGGGTATATATGAGTTACTTTTAAATTGAGAGGGTATAGATGAATCATTATTGTAATAGAAAGGGTATATATGAGCAATCTTTTATAATAATAATAAAAAAAGGTATTTCAACTCTAAATGATAAAATTGAGGACTATATCAAACCATTTTCTCTTTATAAAAAAAACTACTTGTATAAATATTACAAATTTAAAAAACTACTTAAATAAATGAATATAAGAGGAAAAAAGATCCATTTTACTTCTTTCGTTTAAAAAAGAATAACCTAGTTTGACTTGGAACGAAGTTTAAGAAAAGAAATAAGACTTTTTAATCTTGTGGTTCTAAATTAAAGTTATGTCAAATATACCAAAATACTCTTTAATCTTGTGGCCTTAAACACGTCACGTAGAAAGTTGAAGTTAAAGTATTGCCTAATAAGGAAAGGGGTCTTTTTTTTATAAAAATAGACTAAAAAGGAAAATAGGTCATTCAATTTTAAACGGGGGGAGTAACATATTTGAGACTCTCACGCGCTCAAACTTGGTTTTCATCCACATATATTTAGACTTTTTTTCTTTTTAATTTTTTTATAATTGTTTGAATGATTGTATATGCAAAGAGTCCGGAACCTAAATAAGCCACACAAAATATAAAAATGACCAAAATAAGCCACTACTCTAGTAAGTAACTAAAATAGGCTTATTCGAAGAATTTTTTTTTACTTTATCCAATATTCCAAACGTTTTCCGTTAGTCTCATAACGAGTATATTTTAATATATAACGGAACTATTTCTTACACCTTGAAAATTAAACTATTTCTTACACTTTATAAAGTGGAAGAAAATCTTACACTTTATAAAAAGTCACTTTACCTTTTCACTTTCTTCTTCTCCCCTTTCACTTTCATGGCTTCCAAACTTTTTTTCACTTTGAAGATTAACATTTGATGGTCCCAATCCGACAACTGAAGCGGCCCCACACTAAAAAATCAAAATCTTGAAAGATTGGAGTAGTACAACCCGACAACACAACAATCTGACCCTACAAATTATATAAATTAGGTTTTTTTTTCCATCTCATATTTTCATTACTTTGAAATGATGTTGTAATTTGTTCAAAATTTCAGCAAATCTTATACAATGTGCATTCAATTACTAAATATTGAGTTAGAAAAAAAGAGTCTTTATTTAATTCGAAAGAAACAAAAGAAATTACAATAATAGTTTGCAAGTTGAAAAATAGTGTTTTGAAGATGTTGAAGTCGTTCTTTGTATTTGTCGACAAGTTTTTCCATTGCTTCTAACATAGATTGCCTTCTTGCATTATTGTCAATTGTATTTGGTGCTTGTCTTTGAGCTTGATTAGTAGCTTCTCTTGCATTTCTTCCCCTAGCAATATGATCCATCGTGTTGAAATGAAAAAAATAAATAAAATTGTATTGAAATGAAGTGTTATATCATATAGTATATATATAGCAGGGAGACTAGTACTTTTGGTCCCTCAATATATATATATATATATATAGTAGGGAGACTAGTACTTTTGGTCCTCAATATTTCATAAATTTTAATTTTGATCCTTGCGATATATGACTCAACATATTTAACCTTTGATCCTTTTGGGTTGGAAATATGTTATGCTCAGAATTTTTTTAGAAATATGTTGTTGTTGTTGTATTAACCTAAAATATGGAATAATAAATATAAGTTTAACATTACCCATTGATAACTGAATGGTGGAGTGGTTAATAATTCTGAATTTTTGAATATTATAAACAAAGAGATCAAAATTTCACAATTACACATTTCAAGTAATTGAAAGATATTCTTAATCAATAAGCACTAAAATTGAAAGTTATCAAATTTTAGGGATTCAGTTCCTCTCCATGGGGAAAAAACATATAGTCATCCCTCAATTATTTCAATAGATGGTTCCATCTCTTTCTCTTTAGGTATATGTTTTTTTTGGTTTTTTTTTTTCTATTTTATTTTCTTGTAGTTAACTCGACAAATAACACATTGAATTGACTTGCTGAAGTTAGAGATTCTTTAACTCTCGTACAGTTATTTGTTTGAAGATAGTTCACGGTTTAATTTGTCAAGATATAATTATAATGAACGAGTTAATAGAATTTTTCTTACAGTATATAATGGAGCGTGTTATGAATCCTGGACCGATTGATTTTACACTTCTTCTCTCTTATCATGAGCATAAATCATAATTGTTATGGAAAGGTGAAATATCATTTAGTAGCCTTATAAGGATAGTGTGATGCCTGGAATTTATTTCGTTTGCACCGACCTTATGGACGTGTTGAGGAGATCTTACGTAGGTTCGGACTGTATAATGTAGTTTGTGTGGGCAGGATGCAGTATGACTGTGACCTTGTTACAACTATGGTTGAGCGTTGGAGGCCAGAGACTCATTGCTTCCACTTACCTTTTGGTAAGGTCACGATTACATTGCAGGATTACAGATATGTATCTTTCAACTTTCCACATGGTAGTATGTTTATCATTAAAAGAAGTCAGCCTAAATCAACATCTTTGTTCTACATGCCTGTAAATAAGTCGCCATGATTTCTTTGTCGATTTAATAACAAAGTACTCCCTCGCTATCTTTAAATGTAGAAGCTTAACTGCTTTTTGCAACTGCTTCTTTGAATTGAATAACATTCCTTTTTCAATATAAATAGCACCATTCATGAAATATCCTAGTTCACGCCACGTACTTTGTGATGTATATTCATCATGTGTATCGCCAAAGATATCTGGACCATCTGGGAGATGATCAAGATAAGAAATTTCATGATTACGAAACAGACTCATGGACATTGGTCTTGGAGATTGATTGGGCATCAAAAAATCATCATCACTAGATGATGCCTCAAATGAAACATTATCTTTTGATTCCTCAACATTAGGCAAATCATCACTATCACTAGCTGAAGGTGAGCCGTAATTTGGAAGGTCACTATCATCGATATTCACAGGATCATGGGCTCATCTTATGTGATATTTTCTCTATATATGTAAAAAAAGTAAAAATATTTGTCTCATGCAATTAACTTACTTAAATTAAAAATCAAGTGTTGGACATACCGATAATCATCTACATCAAAAGTAGGTGAGGCATGAAAATTTGAGGATGTCCCAACATTTTTCGTCATTTCAAAGTGTAAGGACTGGCCAAAATAATTATGTAGTCTATAGCTTGGAGCAATATTCCTATCTTGCTGAGGTAAACCGCTACAAAATATATAATAATAATAATAATAATAATAATAATAAAAAATCATACAAATTAATAAATAATTGACAAAATCAACAAACAATAATTGAAATATAATTATTGAGCATTACCAGTCACTTTCATTGATAGTTTCGTTCAAATCAAAATCATATCGACCGGTAAGAATATTTTGATAATGAGTCATGTTAGGAAAATCAGTAGATTGAGTTATCGGAAATCCATCAACACTATTATGATTTTCTAATCAGGGATGGACATCGACCGATAAAGAAGAACGTTGTTGACTAGTCTTAGGCTCCTTTTTTAACATAGATTTCAAGTATTGTTAACTTGATTTCATCTATGTAGTCATTTGGAACCCTCAAAAAGTCGGTCAACGATTTATCATTATAGATAATCCACTCTCCAAAATTTACTTGTCCTTGTGATAAAAATAAAGTAGGGTATTTTTCTACTATAATCAAATATAATTAGTACTATTTATACCCATTCTTTTATAATTGATGAAAGAAATTTATGATATCGGACATTAATTGAATATTTAGCATTGTGTTTGGGAGGACAATTATAATAAACGGTATTTCCATCATGTATAATTTTGCCATCCCAATAAATCAAAACTCTAACTTTTGGATTAGAAGACATTTTTTTGTGATTGAAATGAAGAAAAATAGAAGATTAAATATGTTGAAGGTGCAATGTTTGAATGTCCTTAAATAGAGCTTGGATGAGTTTTCAGAATAAAAAAAATAAAAATACATAATGTAATAATTTTTTTCGTTTTTATGATATGTCAAATCAATATAATTGTATGACAAACACTGCAAAAGCTTCATAAAGAAATACAATTTAAGCAAAACGTGAAAAATATTCCTCTTTGTAAAACATAAATTTTTCTTCCACTAAGCCTATTTTAGTTACTTACTAGAGTAGTGACTTATTTTGGTCACTTTTATTTTTTTGTGGCTTATTTAGGTTCCGGACTCATATGTAAACAACGAGAATAAGTCCAAACAAGTCACTTATCTTTGGGTTAAAATTCTAGGTGATCCTTAAATTTTTACATGAAGCACTAATAATCTCTCATGTTTGTAATATTGGTGCATTTTTTATCCACCTTCAAACTTTTGTCTTTTTTTTACATTGATTTTATCCACAAATTATGTAAGAAATGTTCAATCATTTTTTAATATATTTAGTAGATGTGATAACAGAGAAAATGACCAAAATAGTCCTTAATGTATAAGTAATGTTTTATTTTAGTCTTTAATGTATTTCACTTGATTGAAATGATCCTCAATATATAACAAATAGAGTTATTATTTCAATAAAATACATAAAAAGACGATTGAACATTCGATACATAAAATTATGAATAAAATTAATGTTAAAAAATATATAAAGTTTGGACTACTTTAAATCTTTAACCCAAAATAAGGGACTACTTTGATTTTTGGGCTTTTTCTCTGCAAA
Source organism: Solanum piurae (assembly GCA_029582685.1). Taxonomy (NCBI): domain Eukaryota; kingdom Viridiplantae; phylum Streptophyta; class Magnoliopsida; order Solanales; family Solanaceae; genus Solanum; species Solanum piurae. The sequence continues at coordinate 10,944 of JAJOOO010005402.1, read as the reverse complement.
CAACTAGCAAAAAGAAGACTTACTTTGAGAAGACTTTGATGCAGAGAAAGAAGATTTTGTGAAGAAGCAAACACAACAATGGCCGATCCTGTATTTGCTGCTACTGTTAAAGTTTTGCTTGACAAGCTGCTTTCTCTCACTATCAAGGAGATCAGCAGCTCAAGGGATTTCAACGAAGATCTCGAAATGTTGACACAAAATGTATCGTTAATCCAAGCTTTCCTTCATGATGTTGAAACACCACAAGTTGAGAAACAACAGTCTGTCGAACAATGGCTCAGGAGGCTTGAGAGAGTTGCTGAAAATGCTGAAAATGTGTTTGATCGATTCAGATATGAATCTCTCAAAACAAAAGTGATGAACAGTGGAAACAGCCCAATAAAAAAGGTCAGTGGTTTCTTTACTCATACTGCTTTTAAGAGCAAAATGTCTCGAAAAATCAACAGTATTAATAAAGAGTTGACCGCTATTAACAAGGTAGCCAAAGACCTTGGTCTCCACTCACTCATAGTTCCTTCTCGGAAAATACTACCGATTCGAGAAACAGATTCCTTAGTAGTTGCTTCAGATGTTGTTGGTAGAGATTTGGATGTTGCTGAGATAAAGGAGAAAATTTTGAAGATGAGAGAGGAGGATGTTGTTATGTGCACTATTCCCATAGTGGGTATGGGGGGTTTAGGGAAAACAACTGTGGCTAAGAGGATTTACAATGATGAACACATCAAGCAAATCTTTGAAAGGAGAATTTGGTTGTGTCTACCTGAAATGTCTGAAACAAAGAGCTTTCTTGAACAAATCCTTGAATCATTGACAGAGAGGAAAGTTGAGGTTCAAAGGAGAGATATAATAGTCAAGAAGTTACAAGATAGATTGGGAGGAAAAAACTATTTGCTAGTCCTGGATGATTTGTGGTGTGTTGACTCTACATCGTGGCATGAGTTCGTGGACACCCTGAGAGGAATAAATACAGCCAAAGGAAACTGCATTCTTGTGACTACTCGTATGAAGAGAGTAGCATCCACAGTAGCAGCAGATCTTCATATGTTGGGAAAGTTAACAGAAGATCATTGTTGGTCTATTTTCAAACAAAAAGCATTTGTTGATGGCAGGGTTCCAGAAGAATTAGCGAGCATGGGCAACAAGATTGTTAAAATGTGTCAAGGTCTACCGTTGGCTGCAAGTGTGTTGGGAGGCCTCTTACACAACAAGGAAAAACATGAATGGCAAGTAATTCTTGATGGCAACCCCCTTGTTGCAGGTGAAGATGATAATGGAGAAAATAGCATAAAGAAAATCCTAAAACTCAGCTATGATTATCTACCATCTCCACATCTAAAACAATGCTTTGCTTACTTTGCAATGTTACCAAAAGATCTTATGTTTGAAAAGGCCCAACTAATCCAACTCTGGATGGCAGAAGGCTTTCTTCATCCATGTCAAGAGACCACCGTGATGGAAGACATCGGGAACAACTTCTTTCTACTCTTGTTGAGAAATTCCTTGCTACAAGATGTTGTGTTAGATGAGCATAACAATATAAAATACTGTAAGATGCACGATCTTGTGCATGATTTGGCTGGAGATATCTTAAAATCTAAACTATTTGATCCGAAGGGCAATGATGGAGAAAAACTTTCTCAAGTGCGATACTTTGGGTGGGACTCACCAAGTGATCAAATAGATAAGATAAATGAGCCAGGACGGTTGTGCACGTTGTTCTGGAGAAACAATTATATATCGGAAGATATGCTATTGAGCTTTATGTTCTTGAGAGTTTTAAATTTGTCCAGATCAGGAATCAAGGAGTTGTCAGCCTCAATCGGGAAGCTAATATACTTGAGATATCTAGATATCTCGAACACTGAGATCACAGCCTTGCCCCACTCCATTTGCAAGCTCTATAATTTGCAAACTTTTAGAGTCAATTGCTGCTATTCACTCAAGGAGTTTCCATATGAGATGGGAAATATGATAAGTTTGAGACACATATATTTTTATTCTTCGTCTCAGATGCCACTTAACTTGGGACAATTGACTTGTCTTCAGACCCTACAGTATTTCAATGTGGGTTTGGAGAAAGGCCATAGAATAGAAGAATTAGGTTGTTTGAATAACCTTAGAGGTGAATTGAGTATCAATGAGCTGGAATTGGTCCGTAGTAGAGAAGAAGCTCTAACAACATATTTACAAGAGAAATCAAATATTTACAAGCTGACATATTTATGGTCCCATCAGGAATCAGAAGGATGTGAGATTAATGCTGAGCATGTGTTGGATGGTCTTCAACCACATCCTAACTTGAAAACATTTGAAGTGGTGAGATATTTGGGTACTAGATTTCCTTCATGGTTCAATGAAGAGTCGCTACCAAATTTGGTCAAGTTGAAATTAAGTAATTGCAGAAGTTGCAAAGAAATTCCATCTCTTGGCCAACTGAAATTCCTTCGGCATCTTGAACTGGTAAGGTTCCATAAGCTGGAATGCATCGGAACTACATTTTATGGTATTGAGGTTAACAATATGGGATCAAGCAGCAATAATGCCATTATCCAAGTGTTCCCATCATTAAAAGAACTAGTATTGGAGAATATGCGTAGCCTTATTGAGTGGAAGGGAGTGGAATCGATACCAACAACAAGTGGGGTAAGAATGTTTCCTGGGCTTGAGAAGTTGAGGATTAGCTACTGTCCATTGTTAAAAAGTACTCCGAAGCAATTTGAAATCCTACGCGAATTGAGCATTAAAGTAGTTGACAGTGAAATGCCACTATTGAATTTGTGCAGCAATTTGACATCTCTCGTAAAGCTTAGTGTCTCTTTTGTGGAAGAGCTCACTTGTTTTCCAGATGAGATGCTACGCAACAACGTTTCTCTTCAACACTTATCGGTCTCAAACTGCAGAGAGTTTCGTGAATTGCCACAGAGCTTGTACAATCTGCATTCTCTTAAGAGCTTAAACATTCAGTGCTGCACCAATTTCAGTTGCTTTCCCGTTCCCAGTGGAGAGAATCATTTGACTTCCCTACAAAATCTTCAGCTATGGAGTTGTGGTGGATTGGCCAGTTTACCAAGTGGAATGCTAGAGAAATGCCGGTCTCTACAGAATTTGAGGGTCAACTATTGTAAAAACATAGTGTCCTTCCCTTTACATGTGGGGGAAATCCCTTCACTTTTCTATTTTTCTATATCACAATGTCCCAAATTGGATAGTGTACCCACAGGGGGACTTCACCATCTCACCAGGTTAAGGGCATTGGAAATTGGTCCTTTCTCAGATTTGGTGGATTTTGAGGCATTCCAATTGACTTTTAATGGCATTCAGCAGCTGTTGTCCCTTCGTACTCTGCTTGTGTTCGGACATTTGCACTGGGATTCTCTACCCTATCAGCTTATGCAACTCTCTGCCTTAAAACATATCCATATATGTGATTTCGGAATCAAGGCTCTTCCTCATAGACTTGACAATCTTACTTCTCTTGAAGTATTACATTTAGTGAGGTGCAAACAGCTGCAACATGTGAACTTCTCAGATGCCATGCCCAAATTACAGTATCTAACGATCTGTGGTTGTCCATTGTTAGAAGCTCTGTCGGATGGGCTTGGCAACCTTGTTACTTTGCAACAGTTAAGATTAGAGAACTGCGAAAAACTAGAGCATCTGCCATCCAGAGATGCCATGCGAGGCCTCACTAAATTATGGTATCTAAAAATTAAAGGCTGCCCAAAGTTAGAAGAAAGTTGCAACAATCGGAGTGGCCCAAACACCCAGTGGTCCAACATTTCCCATATTTCAAAAGTTAAAGTAGGTGGAATCATAATTCAGGACTTGCATAAGTCACATTTTTAATTTTTATTTTCTACGAGTTCTAGAAAAGAAGTTCTGTATGAATATATCTCAAATTATTCAAACGTTTCGTTTGTTTTGCACGTTTATCCTTCAATAAAGAGTTTATCACTTAATCCTCGAATGTAGTACTCTTCATTACATAGTATAATGGAAGTTATTAAGTGGTATGGTTCTTGAATAAGATAACTGTTCATTCTCTTCAAGTATAGACAAGTATTTTACTGGCATAACATTAGCTTGTCATATCTGGTATATTACAGTTTCTTTTGCGTAAGAGGAGGTGAAATGTAGAGAGGAAAAAGCTGACCGAAACTTCACTTCTATTCAATTTGCATCAGTGGTGCTTTTGGAGACTCTGATTGTATGTCATTTGAGATTTTAAAGTAAGTTCTAAATCTTAGTAAATTGAAAAGTCTCAAGGAACAATACCAAGTCTCATATATAGTAGAGGTGTATATAACTTTCTTAATAGTCACACTTCTCGTTACTTGAACAAAAAGGAAATTTCAAAGGACTGCTATGTCTTGAACCTTACAGCAAAGAGTGCCCCATTGACTCTTAAAATTTCAAAAGACAACTAGGCTTGTCTCAATATTAATTATAAGCAATTTGTGTTCGTGTATGCAAGTTTTAGAGTTCAATAAGAATGTGAACTTACATTAATTATTTGCTGGTATTTCCTGTTTGGCATGTGGTTGAACTCTGGATACAGTCTTTCCTGTCTTGTGGATATCAATAAATCTTCAAGATTTGTTTCCTCAAATTCTCACCGATGGAGTGGATGCAGCATCCAGTTCCATCATGTCCCATTTGGGAAGTAGCTGGTGGTGCCTTTTATTATTATTGGGATATATTGCACAGAGAGTTGATGGCATTGAAATGCTGATACCATTCTTGCTAACACTACAATAAGTGATTGCCTCACATCTCAGTTAGATTGACAATCATTAGCCACAAAGGGAAGAAGAAAAGAGTAAAAGGAGTATCATAGATGTCACCAAAGACGAATGTACTAATGACTCCCAAGGATCCCCTATCCTTAGGTTCTGAAAGAGACACCGATCATATATGAAAGTTACATTCGAGTGTCTTTGAAGCTAGTGTCTAGTATATATGTAATTTATCTGATGTATCATTGCCTAGTTGATATATAGCTTCTCTCATCTAGCTCCCTTTTGAAATTTATCTTGGCATTTGCATTATTTTAAGTGCAAATACTATGATGGTTCAAATCTAGAGCTTGTGTTCCAAATCGACAAGGCATGCAATGTCCTCTTTAGATATATCAACTGTTTGTTGCAAATTCATGCGCTGTGTCTTGGTACTAAAACACAACTCCTCACTAGATAATGTATTTGGTGAGCTTACTAATAAAGCATTTATAACTAGTGGAAATAGTATGTACCATTTTGGTGTCATTCATGCATTTAACTTTCTCCAATACCAACTGCAGGCCGCTGTGTAGCTACAACCAAATTCACTTTACATTATAAATTTAATGCTCAATTGTAAAGATAGGTTATGCAATGGCTCTAACCAAAAATATAGACCGTTGTATTTCGAATACAATAGATACATAATACAATCTCTCTCCTCCCTCTCTCAATCGCTTTTCTCCTCTTAATATGTATTCATTTTGATACAAATCGGTTCGTATTTGTATTTTTTCCTCCAAAATTTGCAATAATACACTCTCTCTCCTAGATCTCACTCTCCTAATGTTTTGTTATTATTCGTAATTAAGCAAACTATAGCTATAGAATCCTATTTAAGGCTTAAATTTTAGTGTGTATATACTCTTTGGACTAACAAAGTGACACGATCTTAAAGGATTTATTTAATTTCTACATATTTAAAAGACTCACCCAAATAACTTAAACCTGCACCCATTTACAACCCAAAGGCCAAAAAAAAACCCCAAAATAAGGCGACTATTTGAAATGTCAGTCTCACATTGAAGCTTAAGGTCATCATGCTCTATCAAGAACACTAATTCTTCTTCACAAAATCTTGAAATTTGATACTTATTAACTTCTTTTTTTCCCTCAAATTTTTGCTTTACTTTACTTGCAATAAGGTTGTTTTTGTCGTAATCATTATCAATGCATTATTGGGAGTTATTCTTTTTCATTGATAAAGTTGCGAACTTGAAAGCTAAAATATATGTTCTCTACGAAAATATTGACCTTCTCTAATTGTGTTGGACAAATGGTGAAATGGGTTTTGCTTTACTGTGAAAGAAGAGTCTTTCAAGTCAAATTGTGCCCATGGATGGAGCTGATGTGAAATCACCTCTTCTCCTGTAAACATAATGCTCAGTTTCTTTTGGTACTGATCGATACCTCATGTTTCTATTGGGAAAAAGAAACTTGTGTTTTGGAAATGTTTGAAATTGAAGTCTTTTGTGTATGAAGTATTTTGGGTTAGAAATTGGACGTGTGTCTTAAAGTTATTTGGGTTGGTCTTTAGTGATTGGGTAGAAATCAAGTAATTTTGGATAGGTTTTAAGATCGAGACACGTGTTTCTCGTTAGTCTAAGGAATATATACATCCGAGAACTTAGATGGTAAGGACACTAATGTCTTAAAAGTATAACGAATAATATTTAGATAACATTGACGATAGTTTAGGAATATATTTATCTCTTCTCAATATTTTTAATTAAAGCCACTATTTGCATAACACAGAGTAATTTTAACTAGTTTTCTTCGAGTCTTTTAAGTATATAATTTACAGCAAGTGGAAGAGAATAGATAATTGTACTACTTATTTAGGGCCTTATTTTTTTTTCATATATAAACTTAAAAACCTACTCATACAAATAAAATAAAATAAAACTACTTGTACGAATAAAATGTAAAATAAAACTACCTGTACGAATAAAACTACTTGTACAAATAAAACAAAAAACTACTTAAAATAAATGAATATACAAGGAAAAAGGGGCTGTCTTCATCCACATGTATTTCTTTTATTACTGTTTGAATGATTGTATATGAATTATTGTCTTCCTTTTAGTGCTCTGCAAACAACTACCAAAAGAAGACTTACGTTGAGAAGACTTTGATGCAAACAGCACAGGAAGAAGACTTTGGTGCAGACTGCAGACTGTTTTTTATTCAAGCGTTTCGTTTCTTTCCATGTAAGCTTCTTCTAAAATTGTTAATCTCCTACATTCTTTGTTTCTTTTATTTCTCACATACCTCTGTAAAGTTAGTCTATTGCAATATATCACAAATTATTCAAACGTTTCGTTTGTTTTGCACGTTTATCACTTAATCCTGGAATGTAGTACTCTTCATTACATAGTATAATGGAAGTTGTTAAGTAGTGTGGTTCTTGAATCAAGTATTTTATTGGCATAACATTAGCTTGTCATATCTGGTATATTACAACTTTCTTTTGCGTAAGAGTAGGTGAAATGTAGAGAGTAAAAAAACTGACTGAAATTTGACTCCAGTTTTTGTTGACTGTGAATAAAATTTCCTATTCAATTTTCAGGGGACTGATTGGAACATTTTGCATCACTAGTACTTGTCTTTTGGAGACTCTTGATTGTATGGTGTTTTGAGATTTTTTCATAAGTTGTATGGTATATAATTCGCAAGGCATAAGTTCAGATTGTATATTTGCAAGGCATAAGATCGGAATATGCTTTAAGTTGTATAGTATATAATTCGAATGATAGGAAACATTTCTCCTCAAATAGAATTCTTACAACACAAATTCAAATTGATCGATTTCCTACACGTTACAAATTCAAATTGATCGGTCTCCAATGTAGGTATCAACACACTGAATGAGAAAAAAATTGGGTTGAAATAAGGGAAAATTGTGCATAATGACAAACTATTAATTTAAAATAAATAATATAGCTATTGTTTCATTTATTTCCTTTGAGTAGCTACAGTTTCACATATCTTGCTACTGACGGGTCCACGAATTTGTATAAGTAAATAAAAAAACATGAAAGTTATTCCTTTTATACAATTCACTTCATCTCCTTCCTCTCTCCCATACCCTTCAATTTCTCCTAAATTCTCTCCACAAAATTAGTTTGAATTTCAAATCTTCACCACTATGCTCTCAATCGTGACTTCAAACATTTCAGGTATCGCCAAAATCTATCTAAATCAAAAAAAAAATCTTTTTTTCAATTTTTCAGATCCAAGTTTGAAAATGACCCGATTAGAATGGATGAAAAAGTCAAATACAAAAGACGAATCTAGTTCAACAAAGAAGAGGAAAGCAAAAGCAATTGATTCTACCAGTGATCAGTCAAAATCACCCGAAGACATTGTCCTGGCTTAGTGGAAATGGATGAATCTAAAGAAGTTAAAGCATATGTATAAGCATTAATTATTGAGTTCTATTTTATGATTTTATGATTGTATAATAAGCCCTTTTGTATATATGTAGTAATACCTTCTCAGATTTATTATGTTTATTTGTTTGTTTTTACAAATTTGTATAAATTTTTGATTATTTGTTGTATACGCCATTATCATGCATATGAATTTCCTTTACACAATTATAAGTTGTATAAAAATTAATTTTGTGTGTATATATATAGCATATGTTTGTATATAATTTGTTGTTTGTATATGTGTCATAGTTATACATAACAAGACCTGTTTGTATAATTTCTTTAAGTATATATGTGGTAATTTTGTTTATATACAATTACTATGTTTTAATTTTAGTTTGTTTATATAGATTCTATAAATTTTACACAAAAGACACTTTATATACAAGTAGCAGTAGATATTAGCATTTGTATATATATAATTTGTTGTTTGTATATTTTCCATAGTTATACATAACAATACATGTCTGTATAATCTCTTTAAGTATATATGTAGTAATTTTGTTTATAAACAATTACAATGTTTTAGTTTATTTATACAGATACAATGGAGTCCCAACTAATGAAGAAGTCATAGAAGGAAAGAAATTCTATTAAAATATAATGTGCGTGAGTTTATTGATTTTCTTCTTTTTTTGTAACAGAAATTGTTTCATTTAAAAATGAGAAAACGACGGGTTTAGAGAGTCGCCACTTGATTTTTTTTGAAAAAACAGAAATCAATTGAAAATATTTAAAGGGTTCGGGGTTCATATTAGCATTTCAGGAAGGGTTTGAAAACACCTCAAATGTCCGCTAACATGCGTTTATCCGATAATTAACTATTTGGCTAAAACAATTTTAAGAAAATACACATACTTGAATAAGAGAAAGTAAAAATATTCATTTAACTTTAAAAATTAGTCTAGGATATTCATTTATTTGTTATCATGTGTTTTATGTGTTTATTTAATTTTAAGGTTTTCCTAATCAATGCCCCTAAACCTTTTTTGTACCTATCCTAGACTAAATCTTGAAATTTATTTCTTTGGGCCTTAGGCCCATATTCCACCTGTCCTATAAACTAACAATATAATACAAAAGCTGAAATTTGAGTCTATTTAGCTCACTTTCAATGCAATATACAGCGGATACGATTGATGTATATCATTGTATATTGTGCGTATCCAGCACTTTGATTCACTCCGAACAACTGTACATCAACTCCAAGGACTTATTCTTCGATTTTATTGATCCAATTGGCTCGATAAAAGAGAATTGGGCCTCCTTGGCCTATTTCGAGATGCAAGGGAGAACATGTGGAGTCCAAATGACTCAATCCGAGGGAGTTCATGTGTAAACAAAATAAAATATTTGAATTAATAGCTCATCATTGAATCTCGGGTATAATTTATAAGAGTTAATGACACCAAAGCAAACATGCACATCCTTGACAAGAAATTTGACCTATACTCAAGATAATAATACGAAGGACCTAACTCCGAATAATAAGATGCAACAATTTGTATCCAACATATTTGATGTAACAAGCATAAAAGAAAGAAAAACCAGATTCATCATTTTAAAAGTGTAATAGAATTTGAAGAAAAAATGATCTCTTTACATGCAACATATTCATGTACATATATTTTAAATTTAAATCTAAAAAATTGGCTATAATATAAATATTTGTACTTGTCTACCAATCTCATCTACATGTTACCGTGTTTTATTATCAAAAGTATAAAAAAAAAAAAATTCTTTTTTTTTCTCTTCCTTTCCATGACTTCTTCCTACTCATCACTCTTCTACAATATTTGTCATTTCATTTACCTTCCTTTTGCAAAATTGAAAAAAAATAAACAAGAATAATATTACAAATCAAATATATCTTTCTTTTTTCCTTCTCGTTCTCTTCAAATTTGTCATCTCTAATCTTCTACTAATTTCATCTAACCGTCAATTCTTATTTCTCTCTTATGATAATATTCATTATTATGGCTTGTAAATTAAATATGAAAGATATTGGAACAACTATCCCTTCAAGTATTCTTTCTTTCACTTCGTTTTCATCTTTAGTCGCATGTAATATCGATGTCATTATCAATTAGTTTTGAGCGGTATCAATCGAAATGTTATTGTTTTTGAAAAGGCATTGAAACAATGTTTTTTTAATCAAATTCTCATTGACGTATGCGAAAACATTAAATACTCATACTGACTTTATTCAATACGAATCGTATATAGTGATATTAATATTTTACATTATGTCTATTGATAATCAAGAGATAAAAGTAAATATTTAAATCTTGCAATTGTGATTTATGTGTTGAAATGTGGATATAAGTCTTGAAAAATAATTCTTGACGTTTTTTAAGGTAATTACAACTATCAATTAAAAATAACTAAAACAGAAAATTAAGAGAGAATTAAGGAGATATTAGAGGTAGAAAAAGTAATAATGACAAAATAATATGTAGCAATAATGAGCAATAAATAATCCGTTCCCTGCAAATCTAAGAATCAATTTTATTTTTTTACGTTTTCTAAAAAATTTAGAAAAATGTCAAAAACAAATTGAGAAAAAGATTTAATGACATTTCACTTCTCTCTCTCTCTCTCCCTATATATATATAGAAAGAGAGATTCATATATATTAACGATTTCAAAAAAATACACTTAAATCACAAAAATTACAATAAAATCTTGCAAAAACTTAAATATAATACTATATATATATATATATATATATA
>JAJOOO010005401.1:0-77804 GCA_029582685.1 Solanum piurae | reverse complement strand
GAGGTTATTGGTGAGTCCTCCATTCCGGGGACGTTGCTTATGATCTCTTGCTATGTATAAGACTTTTCCCTTTTTTTTGTTGTGTATTGACTATGAGGGTGAGCCCGGTAGTTTGTCTTGGCCCCCTCTAAGTACCCATGTTTAGAGGTGGTGTTGGACAAGTTGTGTATTATGCTTGAGCTTGACTCATCTATGGTATTTATGTATCATTTCTCTTTTTTTTTCTTGCTCCCTTAGTCCCGATTTCCCCCTTGATTATGCTTATCGCTTATGGTCATTTAATTGCTTCCGCGACCAAGGATGTGTAATGATACGCTATGAGGCTTGTTTGGGTTCCTTCGGGTTCCCCATTCGCCGGTCACGTCTAGGCCCTAGGCTTGGGTCGTGACAGTTACGCTGCTGAGTTGGGTGACTTTCTAGTGTTGCTAAAGTTGTGGACTGAGCTCTACCATTTCCTCGTTGACCCTGTTTAAAAGGACAATCCCTCAACCTTTGACCATACTGACCACACCCAAAGCATCCTTCATATCCTGCAAGGCACTCCCCCGGATGGTTTTTACCACACTTAGGGCAAGTTGAGTAAGTTTTCGTACCTGAAACACTTCCCTGAGACCTAGAGCCTGATGCCCTACCTTTTTGATCTTGTCTGAACTTGGAGGCTGGAACACTAGCTAATGGAGGTGCTGGAGCTGAAAATTTCTGGTGACCCTGCAATCAACTTCCATAACCCAATTTCTATTGAGAATATTCATAGTTTTCGATCATAGACTTCTTGTTCTCCTTAGCCTTTTCCCTAAGCTTATCACCCTCAACCTGTTGAGCATGAGTCATGAGCCTAGAGATGCTCATATTTTCCAGCAACATAGCATTTCTACACTCTGTCTTCACCAACTCTGACACTTCATAGATAAACTTATTCATCTGAGCCTTGGAATCAGAAACCATGTGAGGAGCCTTGGAGAGTTGGGTAAACTTGATCCCATACTCTTGGACTGTCAAGCTACCGTTCCTTAAGTTCATAAATTCTTGAGTTTTCGCCTCCCTTAGATCTCTTGGGAAAAATCTGTCTAAGAAGGTCTCACTAAAGTAATCCTAAGTGATAGGAGTTGCATATGTACCCATGTTCTGTTTCCTCTGAGTATACCAGATATGAGCCACATCCTTAAGTTGGTAAGATTCTAACTCAACCCGATCATTCCCAGTTACCTGCATCACTTCAAATATCATCTTGACCTCATCAATGAAGTTTTGGGGATGCTCACCAATCTTCAATCCTAAGAACTCTGGCAGATTCAACCTAACAAAATCCCGCACTCTAGCTGCAGCTAACCCAATATTTGTAATTTCCTGAACTGGAGCCTGCTGATTGTTCTATTTTTCAACACTCTAAGCCAACATCTAAATGGCGTCCGGAACTCTGCATTCAAAAATTCTTGATCTCGGACTGGAGGAGCTGCATTTGCATTCGTGGCATTCACATTCCTGGCGTTAGCTCTACGAGAAGGCATGATCACTGAAACATAGAACGTCGAGTTAGAATGGAATTAGATCATACCTTACTCATGATAAGAGTAACAAGAAAATGAAGATCTTTCCAAAAACACTGTGTAGTCTCCCTCTCATTAGATGTGGTGCACTTCACACCCACGAAAATGACTCTACTTAGTGCGGCTTTTCAGACATCCTTGGACTCTTAAACCTAATGCTCTGCTACCAAATTTGTCACACCTCGAGCTACCCTCGAGACGCGGACACGTGACCTAGGATTTCAACTGACCCCAAGCTAACCCTACTGGCATAACATGAGCATACTATGAATAATAATAATTGATGCGGAAGATAAATCATGAAAATGAAACTGATGGGGAATACCCATATACTCAACTGAATATATCAAATCTGAGAGTTTTAATACAAAAGAAATATCAAACTCAAATACTAAGATGAATCTAACTATGTCTGATTATAGCCTCTAACTGACTAGAAGTGCTGGGAAATGCCCCAGCCAAGTCTAGCAAAACTTAAACTAAAAACAATGAAAACTGAAAGATAACATGACTATTGTCCTCGAAGAATGAGGACTCACCACTGATGCTGCCGAACTGGAGATCGAGAACCGATCTAAGCATGATCTGGATGCTGAGAACATGAACCTACATCACGAGAAGATGTATAGCAGAGTATGCATCAGTACTTGAAAGGTACTGAGCATGCATGATAGAGTAAAGCTGAAATAAACACATAACTGAACAAACAATAAAGCAAGAGCATAATCTGAACATGATATAGATACTGAATATTGAGCTAACTGAATGCAATGACAAAATTTATAACATGCTGAGACTGAATACTGACTGTATTGAAATATGGTAAATGCAATAGAGTCTGACTGGATTGTGGCAGGTACTACTAACCGATAATAAAACCGCATGAGCTAAATGTGGAGTCCAATGTATATGCCCCATCGAGAGGACCCAATACACCAGGCCAAAGGTATAGATGCATGTTGGCATGATCACTAAAATGATGCCCATAGAGGGGACTTACAACTTACGTGGCTCGTAGTTCTGGGACTGTATGGGTGACTAACCCTAGTCCAACTTGGTATTATACAACTCCCAATAGATTAAATGATCAACACATTTTGATTGAATTTCTGTAATACACTGGATAGCTCAAAAGTGACACGCAAACTGAGAATGCACATTTATATACTGATAATGACACATTCAAGACTGAAGCATGTATATTTGAAATACTAAAATATCTGACCTACCATGTGTAATTCAAGAACTAAAGAAATACATAGCTAGGGTTCTGAAAGTCATGCAATAAATGAAGTAATAACATGATATTTTGATTTGGAACATGTAAATAATCAATTCATGATAATCTGTTGAAGTTCTAGATACCCTAGGTCTAGTTAATAATAGGGAATCAAGAATCTGACTGAATTCTAGGGACCTAATGGGTGAAAGTAACCCACTAGTGAAATCCCACATATCTGGTGATGAATTTCACGGAGAAATCTTTCGATTTTGGGGCTAGAACTGATGGAACCTTGTTGCATTCTTGAACTAGGGTTGTTCGACCTTTTCTCCTTTTTCGCTTCTAATTTTCTAAGTTTTTGATGCAAGATCTGACTTAGGTAAGTTCTAGTTATGTTTCTAGGCTAAAACTAACCAAAACCATTTAGTTTAGGGTTAAAACGACATAGTTTAGAGGTCCAACAAAATAGGAAAAGACCAAAAGACCCCTGACTTAAAGGTGCAGAAGGGCTTACCACGACCCCTTTCACAGATCAAGAAAGGGACTAAGGACCATGAAGGCCCTCGTGGTCTTCACTTGGTCCTCTGGTTCTGAAGACTTGGTCCACGAGCCACTACCACGGCCCCTATGGAGGACCACGGACCGTGAAGGTCCCTGTGGTCCTCACTTGGGCTGAGATCCAGAGGCTCAGGTCTGAGGGTATATTGGAAGGCCTTCACGAACCCTACCACGGGCTATGTGGAGGACCACAGACCATGAAGGTCCTCGTGGTCCTCACTTAGGCTTAAGGGTTTGAGGGCTATCTAGGGGGGGATACTGCCTAAGTCTTCATGGAAGCCCCCACGGCCGGTCATCAAGACCACGGACCATGAAGGTGCCCGTGGTCTGATGTCTGGGCCTGGTGACTTCCAAGACGTGACCACGGGCAGGTCAACGAATCGTGGACCATATCACGGTCCATGAACCCTGCCGTGGTTCACTGCTTCGGGTAAATTTTGCAATTTTTTTCTGTGTCTGGTTTTCGATGTGCTACACCTACTCTATGTCAAGTCTGCTACATCAAATCTCAAGAATATCATCATGACCCTCATGTTTCCATTCTTTTGATCATGACACTCATCTCGAATTCAAGCTTAATATTTAAGAGTAAACCCGAATATCAATATGATTGCTTGCTTACTATACTAACTTACAACTACTAGATAAAAATTCAGAAACACTCGTCCACTAGGACCTTATGACCAATAGTCAATCCTCACCTCTTAGTAATCATACTTACAATTTACTATCACATTTCCTATCACAACTTGAGTACTATTCACTCATTCACTATACATCATTGCCTAATTAGTTCTATAACACTTTGAATATTATAGGCTCTCCCTCAAAATCTGTCACGACCCGAGGGCACCCCCTAGTCGTAACACGGCATACTTGACCTCGAAGGGGTCCCATACAAGATCTTAGCATTATCATATAATAAGATCGTAGAAAAGTAGGGAGAATTTAAACTTTCTTTAAAGCATAATATCAAAAACATTTCATAAATGCGGAAGCCTTTCTAACATTTATGTCTCAAAGCATATATGAATAACATGAATAAAAGTCTTGGGACGCAGCCCACAAAAAGTCTAAAACATAAGAAAAGATATAAATAAAACATAAGAGGGTTTGTCCTCAAAGCTACGAGGACACACCATTCTTCAATCTTCTTGCACTTAGGAACCTAGCCTCCAAGTAACTCAATCTCCCAACAATCTACATTTGGTTAGAATGTAGGCAATATGTGTTGGTACAAAATGTACCAAGTATGAAAGCTAACATACCAACATAAAACATCTCAAAAGGGCTAGTCAACATAAGACATAATCATAATAGACAATAACATAATCATAACATAAACTCCAACACAAGCATCATATCATAAGAATCCCACATAAGAGGTACATAAGTTCATACTTCAACCCTTAGTCTTTCATATTAAAGTGAACTACTTCACAAGCCACCTCCAAGAATACTTATGCAAGGCCAAGATATCATCCCATAATACTATCTAAGTTAAGTACCTTCTTTCCGGTCATTCTTGGTCATAGTCCACCTTCATAGTTAAGACCTAGGTTTTCATGACATAAGAGCACTAAACCCCTAAGTAACGTCAAGGCACACTTGTGTAATGTGTGTTAGGCATCCCATAATACCACACACACTAAGCATTTCTTGAAGCCACCCTATTCATAATTACCATTTCTAGGTGTCACTATAGACCTACTTCATATTGGCAAGGAACTTATCAACTTAAGTCAATCATATCATGGAAGGCAACTATAGCAACAATCCAAGCTAGACATACATCACATAAGATGACACTTCATAAGTAGCTTCAAGTCATACTTGTGCCATGTATGAATGACATCTCATACTACCACTCACACTAAGTACTCCTTTAGGCTAGCTTACTCAATGCTAACTATTTATCATTCTAGACTATCAAAGTATAGCATACTATCATGCTAGTTCTAACCACCATGGAAAACATCCTATCATACAATCAAAGATATCAAAAGAATGATACAAGTATACCAACCTAGACACTATGCAACCATTCGATAAGATACAATCTATCCTCAGGAGAGTATGATGTCTCAATCCTATGCTACCATGAAATGGTCTTGGCTTAACCAAGTCAAGCTACCATGTAATACATTCTATCAATGCTAGTTCAAGCTACCCATAGGAGAGTATATATCCTCAATCCTAGGCTACCATGCCTACACTAATGCAAGCTACCATGAAAAACATCCTACCAATGTCAGTTCAAGCTAACCTTAGGAGAGCTTAATTCCTCAATCCCAAGCTACCATGAGATCTACCATCCCAAGCTACATAATTCAACTATACATGAAGGAATCATAAGACTCAAGCTCAAGCTATTCTATTCTAACGAGCACAATCAACATACTAGTCTAGATCACAATACACATCATTCATAAGCCTTAATCATAGACAATTCTAAGCATAATTCATAATAGAGTCCCAATTCTAATCATTCAATTCATATTCTATCATACATGAATAAGTCTAGTTCAATTCATGATTTCATATTCCCATTCTTGGATAAGTTCTATACATGGTGATAACTCTAGAAATTCTATCAAGAACCATCAATCTGTCATCAAAAGATCTAAACCCGCATACTTAGAAAATAAGGGTTAGACAAGGAATTCACATAAATTATTCATAATATCATGAATAAATACTAAATTAATCATATATGAGTAGTATCCAACACTTTGGAATCGTACCCACCTAAAACCCATATATTGGAAGTAACCCTAGCTTGGATTGGGGTTCTTCTTCACAAATCTTGGGGGTTTATAACCATAGATGAAAAGATAAACATAGCTTAATCAATTCCCTAACACAAGCCTTTAGAAATGGAACCTTTGTTCTTTACCTTAGCTTCAACCCTAGCTTCTTCTTCAATGAAGGTTCTTCTTAGAGAGAGAAATATTTGAGAGAGAAGTGATTTGGGTTTGTGAATTGAGTCTAATGTAAAGTGACTTAAAATTGGGGGCTAATGACTTAAAATAGTCTAAATAGGTGAATAAAAGACATACAAAATGACCCCCACTTAAACCTAGTCGCATAGAATTTTACTCAAATGTCCCTCAAGTTGGCTTCCCCGTCCCTGGCACCACGGACACTTGGACGGTCCTTGAAGGGCACCACGGTCCGTGATGGTGCTCATGGTTCCTTGACCATTATCTCTTCCAACTTTCCAAGACCCTAAAACACTAAGTCACCATCACAGACACTTTGACGGGCAGTGGTCAATCCAACGGCTCGTAAAGTGCATCGTGAACTTGGGGCCGTGTCTTGGCCTCTTATCCTTGCCTCCCAAGTGTCTAAGGCATATCCAAGGATCCCTTTACGGACCGTGGTCCACTCCACTGGTCGTGCGGGTGGTCGTGAACCCTTGGCAAATTGCTGCCAAGGTTGGGCAGCCTTGGCCCTTTAGCTTAGGCTTGCCCTTTTGCCTTTGTAGTTGCCCTTCCCATGCACAACCAAACTCTTAAAGATCATATATTCTACTACTTCTAATACATACCTTGATTTTCAACCACTAATTTCCTCATTATAAACACATAAAGTCTCATCTACGACTCCATTTCCCATACATCAAACCTTGGAACCCTAACTTGTGGCTCTAGTTTTGTCTACTAGTTTCCGGGGTGTTACAATATCTCCCCCTTGGGAACATTCATCCTCGAATGACTTTCTAAACACTTTTTAAAATGAAGATACTCTAGACTAGCATCCGATCATTCATGCACTACATCTACATGCACCCTAACATGCTCAACATAAATTAACGGATCCTAAGAATGTACATTGACTCAAAGATGCTACAACAAGAGGCAACACAATGCAATTAGATCAACTCTATCAAGGCCTACACGACTTCATAAACATACCTAAAGAAATCATAGCAACACAAAATCATGTAAACACCTTATGGAACATGAACACTATCTCCTCCTTGGGAGTAAGCCCACACATGATTTTTCTAAACATCCATCAAGGCAAGGAAAACATTAAGTCCAACAAAACAAGTCATAAAAGACTAGAAATCTGGAAAATTTCTAAAACATGAAAGAAGCACATACCGGAAAGGGACATGAGGAGATCACACTTGATCATCCTTGGATTGGAGAGCATAAAACCTATTCCTCTTTGGAGGCTCATCATCCCCACCACTAGGGGTAACTTGCTTACCCTCTCTTATAGTGGCCTTTGCCTTTGGGCAACCTTTCTTCATGTGGCCACTCTCACCACATCCATAACAACCATATTTACCAGCCAAACATGTACCCTCATGCCTCTTACCATACACTACATTTCCCTTGTAACCTAGGGGTAGACACCCACTCTTCCTTATACTTAGGAGCATTAGAATAACCTTGTCTGGAAAACTTTTGTTGATTCCTATAATGACCACGTCCATCAGACCCATCATTATCTACCCTAGACCTCTTTTTCTCCCTAGCCCTCTCCTTCTTAAGTTTTGAATCTTCAATTTGTTGGGCAAAAACCATGAGCCGTGAGATATGCATGTCATCAACAAGCATTGCCATACAACATTCTTCTTCTACTAATTTGGACACCCTCGTCATAAACCTATTCATCAAATCCCTTGGACTTGCTACCAAAGATAGAGCATACTTAGACAAAAGAGTGAACTTCAAGGCATACTCATTGACACTCATGTTGCCTTGATTAACATTTATGAATTCCTCCAACTTAGCCTCCCTCAACTCCCGAGGAAAGAACCTATCTAGATATGCCAATTTAAAAGTTTCCCACTCTATAAGGCCCGCCACTACTGGCCTAGAATATTTCCATTGCTCATACCAAATTTGGGAAACATCTTTCAATTGGTAAGCTGCTAGTTCAATTTTTTTTCTAGAAGTTACCCCTATGATGGAAAGTATCTTATACACCTCATCTATGACCCCATTTGGATCCTCCTCTACCTTGGAGCCACTAAACTCTGGAGGGTTCATCCTCAAGAACTCCCTTATCCTATAAGCACCCATTCCCCCTATAGGGTTTGAATGAGCCACCACATCTCTATTGGCTTGTGTCGTCAAGGATTGAGCCAATAATTGCATAGAAGCCCTAAACTCCGCTAGAGTGACATTCCCAATTAGAGGGTTAATAGGAACTTGAGAAGGAGCTTGATTTGGAACTTGGGGAGGGATCTCTTGGTCCCCATTGTCTTCTCCTTCCCTCCTAGCATTCGCCCTACTATTAGCCATACCCTGAAACAACCAAAGACACATATTAGAAAAGGGCCTACTAAAGCGAAACTCTATGGCACAACTAAGAGAATGAAGAAGTGAGACTTTTCCTAAGCATCCCATAGCCTCTTATTCATAGATGTATCGCGAATCACACTGATAAATAAGACTCTACTAGACGTTGTTTGAGACATCCTAAAACTTATCCCAAAATCATATGCTCTGATACCAAGTTTGTCACGACTTGAGATCACCCCCTAGTCATAACACGACGTACTTGATAACAAAGGGGTCGCATACAATCCCTTAGCATTATTATATCATAAGATCGTAGAAAAGTAAGGAGAATTTAAACTTTATTTAAAGTATAATATCAAAAACATTTCATCTAATTAGAGGCATTTCTAACATATTTGTCTCAAACCATCTATCAATACCATGAATAAATGTCTTGGGATGCAGCCCACAAAAAGTCTAAAACATATGAAAAGACATAAATGAAATATAAGGGAGTTTGTCCTCGAAGCTATGAGGACTCACCAATCTTCAATCTTCTTGCATTTAGGAACCTAGCCTCCAAGCAATTCAATCTCCCAACACCCTGCATTTGGTTAGAATGTAGGCAATATGCGTTAGTAAAAAATGTACCAAGTATGAAAGCTAACATACCAACATAAAACATCTCAAAGGGGTTAGTCAACATAAGACATAATCATAAGAGATAATAACATAATCATAACATAAACTCCAACATAAGCATCATATCACAACAATCCAACATAAGACGTACATAAGTTCATACTTCAACCCTTAGTCTTTCATATTCAAGTGAACTACTTCACAAGCCACCTCCAAGCATACTTGTGCAAGGCCAAGATAGCATCCCATAATACTATCTAAGCTAAGTACCTTCTCTTCGGTCATTTTTCGTCATAGTCCACCTTCATAGTTAAGACCTAGGTTTTCATGACATAAGAGCACTAAACCCCTAAGTAACCTCAAGGCACACTTGTGCAATGTATGTGGGGCATCCCATAATACCATACACACTAAGCATATCTTGAAGCCACCCTATTCATATTTACCATTTCTAGGTGTCACTATAGACCTACTACATATTCCCAAGGAACTTATCAACCTAAGTTAATCATATCATGGAAGGAAACTATAGCAATAATCAAAGCTAGGCATACATCACATAAGATGACGCTTCATAAGTAGTTTCAAGTCATACTTGTGCCATGTATGAATGGCATCCCATACTACCACTCACACTAAGTACTCCTTTAGGCTAGCTTACTCAATGCTAACTATTTATCATTTTAGACTATCAAAGTATAGCATACTATCATGCTAAACCTAACCACCATGGAAAACATCCTATCATACAATCCAAGATATCAAAAGAAGGATACAAGTATACCAACCTAGCCACCATGCAACCATTCAATACGATGTAATCTATCCTTAAGGGAGTCTAAATCCTCAACCCTAAACTATCGTTAGGAGAGTATGATGTCTCAATCCTGAGCTACCATGAAATGATGTTGGCCTAACCAAGTCAAGCTACCATGAAATGCATTCTAACAATGCTAGTTCAAGCTACCCATAGGAGATTATAGATCCTCAATCCTAGGCTACCATGCCTACACTAATGCAAGCTACCATGAAAAGCATCAATGCTAGTTCAAGCTAACATTAGGAAATCTTAATTCCTCAATCCCAAGCTATCATGGGATATACCTTCCGAAGTTACACAATTCAACTATCCATGAAGGAATCATAAGAATCAACCTCAAACTATACTATTCTAACGAGCCCAATCAACATACTAGTCTAGATCACAATACACATCATTCATAAGACTTAATCATAGACAATTCTAAGCATAATTCATCATAGAGTCCCAATTCTAATCATTCAATTCATATTCTATCATACATGAATAAGTCTAGTTCAATTCATGATTTCATATTCCCATTCTTGGATAAGTTCTATACATGGTGATAACTCTAGAAATTCTATCAAGAACCATCAATCTGTCATCAAAAGATCTAAACCCGCATACTTAGAAAATAAGGGTTAGACAAGGAATTCACATAAATTATTCATAATATCATGAATAAATACTAAATTAATCATATATGAGTAGTATCCAACACTTTGGAATCGTACCCACCTAAAACCCATATATTGGAAGTAACCCTAGCTTGGATTGGGGTTCTTCTTCACAAATCTTGGGTTTATATGGGAATCTATGGGTGGAAGAACCCTTAGATTAAAATCTAAACATACCTTAATCAATGCCCTAGCACTAGCCTTTAGCAATGGAGCCTTTGTTCTTGACCTTACCTTCAACCCTAGCTTATTCTTCAGTGGAGGTTCTTCTTAGAGAGAGAAATATTTGAGAGAGAAGTGATTTGGATTTTTGAATTGAGTATAATGTAAAGTGACTTAAACTTGGGGGTTAATGACTTATAATAGTCTAAATAGGTGAATAGAAGACATACAAAATAAGCCCCACTTAACCTAGTCGCGGAGGATTTTACCCAAATGTCCCTCAACTTGGTTGCCTCGTCCCAGGCACCACGACCACTTGGAAGGTCCTTGAAGGGCACCAAAGTCCGTGATGGTGCACGTGGTCCCTTGACCAGTTTCTCCCCCAACTTTCCAAAACCATAAAAAACCCTAAAACACTAAGGCACCTTCACGGGCACTTTGACGGGTCGTGGTCAACCCAACAGCTCGTGAAGTGCCTCATGAACTTGGGGCAGTGTCTTGGCCTTTTGTCCTGGCCTCCCAAGTGTCTAAGGCATCTCCAAGGATCCCTTCACGGACCATGGTCCACACCACTGGTCGTGAGGGTGGTCGTGAACCCTTGGGTAATAGCTGCCAAGGTTGGGCAGCCTTGTCCCTTTGGCTTAGGCTTGCCCTTTTGCCTTGGTAATTTCCCTTCCCATGCACAACCAAACTCTTAAAGGTCATCTAGGCTAATAGGTCTAATACATACCTTGATGTTCAACCACTAAACCCCTCATTCTAAACATATAAAGTCTCATCTACGACTCCATTTCCCATACATCAAACCTTAGAACCCTAACCTGTGGATCTAGTTTTGTCTACTAGTTTCCGGGGTGTTACAAAATCGTAAGCCTAGATTAGATCTATCACATCATGAATACTCCTTCTCTTCTATTCAACACTTATACCTGGTTATTTCTAATACAATGACACCTTATCACCAACTCCTTTCTAGCTACAACACACTCTACCTCCTGTGATGGAATCTTCACAACTCATCACTTCTTAATCTACCCATAAGGATAAACTCCTCATCAATACCTTACTATGTGCATGACTATAGTAATATAGATCTTCAAAACACTCTCTCCCTTTCTAGGATTACTAAACATCTACATACTTTTTTTTAACTCTGGGCTCTTTCACTACTACTACTCATGATCTCGTAAATCATGCTACCTTTTTGGGTGAAAATCTTAATCAAGCTCTAAAGATACCTCTTATAAAGGATCTTAGCTAAAGCAAGGCTTAAGAAAAAATATTACAACTTGTTTTTAGCTCAAATTCCTGATTCATATTAATATGAGGGCATTACTCTGAAACTCTACATTTAACTCACTCATGGGCTTCTCTCAATCCCCTCTAGAGTCTCATGACTTCCTCAAGACTCTTTATAAGAACAACTCATCCATAAGGATCTATACACTCTACTTTTCAACCACCTCTAGTATGATGGGTAGTCGAAGGGATAGGAGAACACACAAGTTAGAATAAAATCTCTATGACATAGCTCTATTGCACGATTAAGAGTATGACAGAAGGGAAACTTTTCTAAAATATTTGTAGTCCCTCATTTATAGAAGTGTGGCCCTCATAACCATAAATAAAGTCCTACTTGACACGGCTTCATAGGCATCCTAAGACACTTGAACTCTGAGATGTGATACCAAGTTTTTCATGACCAAGCCTACACCCTGGATGTGACCGGCACTCGAGAACCATTGTTGGTCCCCAAGAGAACCCTCATCCTGCCTTACTACAAGAAGAAGACTAACTTAAGCATACAAAGCTTAAAACATAATAAAATTCATGAAAACTTAAACACAAAGCCTTAACTCAAAAGAAAATTCTGAATAATAAATAAAATATTCAACTAGCCAAGAATAGGAAACTCAAGTCTTTAATACATTTAATAAGATAAATGAAACAAACTTCTCAAACTTTACTATCTATCTATGAAGCCTCTAACTGACAAAGATGGACGTCGGTACAAGACCCATGACATTCTTACAAAATTGAAAAGTAAATGAAATCCTCTAGAAGTAAGGCGGCTCACCATAGCTAACTCGAACTCCATGTGGTATCAACGAAGCTCCTGTTGATGACAATGAATACATGTATCTGCATCATGAGAGGATGCAGGCCAAATGGCTCAATACGTGGAATGTACGAGCATGTAACTGGAATTTTAAAGCATAACATAAGCTTGAACTTGATAAAAAGGAAACATACTTACCTCTTTAGAAACTCACTCAATTCAAAGATTAGATACTCAACTCAAGGATTAGATACTCAGCTTCAAAAATATGATACTCGACTTTGGGTACTCAACTCAATATAAAACAACAATACACATGCAATATAAGTAAAACTTTTAAAACATTAAAAAACAACTCAGTGTATTGAAGAGTACAATAACAACTCAATTACTATGTAATAAAATATAATATAACTCTGTTAGAGTTTCTCTAACCGACAACCACCACTATGAGCCTAAGTGGTGATACAACATCTTACCCACGCTGCCAGAACTGTCCTATACTTTGTCGTCATATAGGACAGCTTAACTAAGTGGATCCACTAGTCTATGATAAAAAGCACTAAGGAATCGTCTAAAAAGTATGATCATTTCTACCCATGATGGCTACATGGTTTATGGAGATGTGAGTTATCTGAACTCAAATTCGTCCCCATATCGGTGCTTAATACTACTCCCAAAATACTCAACTCATATGTTTAAAAACATAACTTTCTCTTTGATTTGAGATAATTACTCAAATATCTTTCTCTTAAAAGAGATGGTACTCAAACTGCTCAAAACTCTTTTGAAAATCTCAGTTTCCTCTCATCTTCAATGTGAAAACATTTACTTTTGGGAATACTTAGTTCCCGTATATCATTTTAAAGAAAATAAACTTTACTCTTACTCTTTACTCAACTCAAAGCTTAAGTCTTAAAGATAAGTTAAAACGTTTGTAAAATACTTCTTAAAATATGGTTCATGCCAAATTATGGATGTGAACGACTCAATGCAAGGTTTTCAATAACCATAAATAGAACTAAATACTTGGAACTCAAGAACTTCAATGATACTACTCATTTCAAGAATGCTCAACTCAGAGGGTTCATGCGGAATTATGAGCATGAACTACTCAATTCAAGGACTCAAAGATACTTCTCATCTCAAGACTGTTCGACTTATAGGGTTCATGTGAAATTATGGGCATGAAAAATTCAACTCAAGGACTTCATGGGTATCATGTAATAGTCCCATGATTATAAATATAATCTCAAAGGGGATTAGGAACTCAATACTCAAGACTTAGAACTTGAATATACTACTCCTCTTAAAGGTACTCAACTAATGGAGTTCATGCAGAAGATATGGGCATGAACGACTCGACTCAATGGTCAAAATATCAATAAGGAACTCATGTGTTCGACTCTTCTCATTCTCATACTTACTTACTCAAAATTTAACTCAAATCGATGATGGATCTCAAAGGATTCACAATTGAACTCTACTCTTAACTCTCTCTTGAATGTGAATTATGAATTAAAGAGTTATGGTTCATGATATGAAGGATATCATTATGTTTAGGAGTGTTTTTATATAGTTAAACATTAAAAATAATAAAGAAATCATTCTCTGAAAACAAGTCCGTGACACGGAGATGCATCTTAATATTTGGCCGTGAATTAACTTTTGAGGTAGAGAGGTCTGTGACCTCTGCGGGACCTGAAGAATTTTTTTGTGAAATGGGGAGGCAGGTCTGCGATGCGGAGCAAGATGGCAGATTCCCCTGACTTTTTCCTTCTTCGCTTTCTAACCCGAATTCGACTAAATTCGATTCTTTTTCTCAATCCTTCTTTAGATTTAGATACCCAACCTATGTACACAAGAATCTACTCATAAATAACTCTATAATCGACATGATTTCCTCAAGAACTCAACAATCCCATCCTAACTCAAGAACGACAAACAATTTCAAGAGGACAATTCAAGATCATCAAACTTTCAACTTTCTAGAACGAATTTTGCTGAAATAAACATGATTGGCGTGTGGGTGAAAAAACCCAAAACTATGGAAGCTTACATACCTGAAATAACCATCTTCTTGAAGCAATTTGTAGAAAAATCTTGAAAGATGAACCCTAGCCTTAGCATTTCTTGAATTCCTTGAGCGTTAGAATTTTTGGAGGGATGAGAGGGTTTTATTTATGAAATCTGATTTTTCTACACATTTAAGGTAATTTAGATGACCTCCTAAGGGATTTTAGGACCAAAATACCCTTAAATAAATATATATATAATGAGTTGAAAGTCGGAATAATTTTTCACTAGGCAGTGAGGTCTGTATTGGCTCCGTAACACGGAGCCATCGTGGAGCAACTTCCAGGTTTGTGCGTCATTAGTAATTCAGTCATAACGTTTTACTCAGAGCTCGAAATGTTACTCACCTAACTTATCATGTACTAGGAGTTATGGTCGTTAGAAGTTGACCCAAAACCTAGAAGAACTAGGAATGACTTGAATGCTTTTCTCTATTTATCAATAGGTGAGTTCTTGTAACAACTTGTTGTGTATGGTGTATAACTTCAAATTATTTATATGAAATCTAGCTATTCAAAAACATAAAATTGGTAAACAACCTAATCATTGTATTTTGAAACGTGTTAAATGTTAAGAATCAACACTATATGGTTTGTGTATGATTATGTTAGTGATGTTTATAACATTATCAGTATAACTGTAATTAATGCAAAGAATAATCATTACATTATTGGAATATACTCTCTAAATAATGAGTCTTGGAAAAAAGTTTGACTTTATTCCTTATAGTTATCACTTGTTTGACAAAAATTGAGTTTAATTAAATGGTATGATTAACAACATTACAATTAGATTGGTTGAAGGAAATGGTAGTAGTGAATATAATAAGTTTTCCGTTATTTCTTTGATTGTGGATGATGAGATTTTTTTTATACCACAAGTCCCATCTCAATATTGTGGGAGTCATATGAAGATGTCTAATTTTCCTAATCATTTCTATCTTTCAATTTTTGTTGTGATGGATTTCTTTGTCTATTTGTGGGAGAAAATATTGAGAGTGATGGACATGGACTAATGTCATGAAAATTCCTAGACTAGAGTCATTCATTAGCCTTTGGAATAACAGTTTCTACCTAGATAATATAATATACTTCAAAGAAAATTATTATCACTTGCAGAGAAAAATGTATGGTATTTTTCAAGAAAATGACGTGCAGAAAAAAGAAGTGAATAAGTTTACCTTGAATCAATTTCACCGACGAAAGATTATCTATCTTGTCCACAAGAAGTTTAGATTCCTTGAGAATTTCATGGGACTAGAAGTTTGTGGAAAGTTTAGATTCCTTGAAAACTTGTAGGGCTAGAAAATTTGATTACTTCATTGAAATTTTGTTATATTTTTATAATGACCCTCGAGGTCATTTATGAGTTTTTGCATTATTTTTGTTTTTAAGAACGTTCCTATAGAGACTCCACGTTATTAATGACTTGTTGGGACTGACAGTTGAGATACATCGCCGTTCGTTTGAATTCTATGCAAGTTTCCATATTTTGGATATTATGACACTTGAACATTTGACTTTGGCCAAACTTCATCTGACGATTCCATCAGCTCTAAAACATCGAGTTTGAATTGGAAGGACCCTTGGTGCATAGCTTGAGGCTTCTAGACTTATCTCAAGCCCATAGTGGAATTTGGCTTAAACGGTGTTCGGGTTTGGGATCCACTTTTCCTAGAGACTAACTTGATTGGAAGTTTTAACCTCTCAATTTAGCTTGAAATACCTAATTTGGTGGTGTAGCATATCTCGTGTACATAAACATGGTATCAATTTAATCATGAGCACCCCATCAGGGTTATTGAAGTTGAGCTAAACCAGCTTATATGCATCAGCTTGTGCAGCCACATTTTTCTCTTCACATTCGGGGGTAGCTGGTCATATTCGTTGTGACCAAAGGTGTTGGTCTCCGTATTAGCAAGGCCTAGGCTGTGATAACGAAGAATTAATTGGTTGCCTTGTACGATAAACCACCTCCGTACACATTCACGAAGGCTATGGGGGTTTGACCTCCACATTCATAAACCTGTACTACACGATCCTGGGGAGTAATTCTCTAGTCTTTTATTTAAAGACCAGACACGAACCAACCAATATTTCCAACTTCAAATAGTAATTGTTTGATATTTACACCTCCAAATTGAGTAATTCTTATTGGATTGTGTTCGGTTTGTTTGCATATATGTGTGAGGGTAATTATGGAAGTGTGGAAAGCATCATGTGAAGGTAAATTTTTCCCTGAAGGGGGCTTCCTTGGTCTTCAATAGTGATATAATTGTAATTTTCTTTCATGTATTTTTTGGGGTGTTTCTGGGATCTAATTGTATTTCATTTTTTGATATAACTTTAGTAAGCTCAATCGGACCTGTTGATGGAGTCTATTTTGGGATTCTAAGTGTAGATCCCACATTACCATTTTGACTCAATTTATGTCCTTCTCTAATTGTTTTACTTTTGGTGTAAAAAATTCCCTATTGGTGTTGTGGTTCTAATTTTTATGGTGTGGCATCATGTGGAGGCCGTTAAGAAGGGTATAGCTCCAGAATTGTAATTTTGGAGCGTGCCCAGTCTACTTTGAGGTAGGATACGACTTTCTATCTTTATATTGAATTTTAAAATGTGTATTCATGTTTATTAGTTTGAATTTTGGTTGATTTAGTTGTTGATTCATATTAGATGCTTAAAAATCATGTTTTAGGCGGTATTTTTGGGGGTTTCGGGACTATTAGCATGTTATTTCTCCCTTTCTATGATCATCCTTACCTAGTTGTCTTTGTTTATACGTGTTTCTAATTATCTGGAAGATTATTATTGGCCTTAGACTAAGTGTAGGCTAGTGATTTCCTTACACTTTTGATTTGGAGCTTATAGGCCTTAGAATTTCTCTACCGTCACTTTAGACGACATTGCTCCCTGTCAATTGATGTTGTAGATTTAGATCTGATAGTATGAGCCGTAGTTAGGTGGCAACTTAGCTCTGATGACCTTTCATTATAATTCCCTTCTTTTACATCCCCTATGATTTTCCTTTGTGGTTTTGGGCTTCATTTGATGATGTGGGGAAGGATCCGATTAAGGGTTGGAGTTCTTCATTGGAGCTTTGAGATGGATGTATTTTCTTGATGGACTTATGATGGTGTCTTTATAATAGACTCTTCTTTGACAACTCATTTCATCGTAGATTCAATGTCTGATCATGATGCCCTTTTTATAGTTGAGATTCAAAGTTTGGACTCTTAGTTTTCAGCCACACTCTGAGTTTCGGGACCATTTTCCACTTTTGAGTTGATAACTAGAGTCGTGGTTCTATTGGTTACTTTAGGTGTTGTATATGTGGTTCAAAGTTCAGGCTATGCACTCTCCTATAGTTGACTTGCCTATTTTCATATATGTAACTTTAGTTGTTTTGTGTACCCATCGGGCTAATGGGAATCCATACGGGTTATTTACTTAAAGATGATCACGAGTGTACCTTATGGAATTTTAGGGTCCAGTTCGGGTATATTTAGTTACTTGCTATCGTTTCTATTCTTTTATAGACTAAACTGCATTCTCGTAGTTTCCCGTTCATTTAACCTCTGGATTGTTACTTTTCCACTTTTCATACTATCTTTACTTTTCAAGCTCAGTCGGCCTATAATACCTACTGATTACTTGTTTTCCAGTACTCATACTGCACTCTACATATTTCATTAGATAGGTCTGAGCACCAATTTCAGCACCTGATTTTCAGTCAGTTGCCTGAGGACTCGGATATGTGGGTAAGCACTATTGTATTTTGGATCAACCTTGTCAGCTTCTATAGAGTTTGACTAGTTTTTGTAATTTTGAGACAAGTCTGTATTTTTTTTGTCCACTCTTGGGACTTATACTCCTTTGTAGCAGCTCTGTACATATGACTACCAGGTTTTGAGTTGGATCTTTTTATATAATATGTTGATTTGTGCACTTGTCTTCCATTGTTCCTTTAAGTTATCTTGTATTTCCTATTTATTGTTGTCTCTACCCAATATTCTTGTTACTAGTTGTTCCAGGTAATGAATTGTCTTATCTACTAGTGGGTTATATAAGGTGTCATCATGACTTGCATTTCGTGTCATGACAATTTTATTTTAAATTTTTGCACGATTAGTGAGGAGACTCTTCTTGTCTACAATACTTATATTGTTGTGAAGCAGTTAGCTACTTTCATTATTGTTTGTTAAAGTTATTATACATTTTGAATTAGCTCCTACTGTCTGAAATGGTTGTGTTATATTTTGTTAAAAAAAATTATTTTATTGAAATGCTATGATTTATCATTTAAAGTGTATACTTTTATTCCTAGAATTATACATGAAAACGTTTCTAACATTGTACAGATATAGATTGCTAACATATTAGATGGTATTTTTATTTAATTAGAATGACTTTTCAATGGCTATTGACCATTATAAATTGGAATAAAGCCCTTAAGATCAATATTGATCGAAGGAGAATAAAAGTTGGAGTGGTGGGATCGATTATAATAAGTTTTGGACTGCTTGTGTGAAAACAACGATGAAGGATGCCTATCATATATATGGAGGTACATAACATTGCTCCTTAAAATGATATATTAGGAAGGTTTTTAACATAAGACCAATTTGTCAATAGATAGACCAAAATGTGTTATGCATAAATGCTTAGTAGGTAAAGGAGGTGTACTATGTAGAAACTTGTGATGGAAACCAGTGCTTTATTCTTATTATATAATAATGTACAAAATCTTTGTCAAGATGCCGAGGGTACTTTTAAAATGAAAAAAATAAATAACGAAAGACTTTTTTGGGAAATTCTTTGATGTTGGAAGCTGTGGAATCATACGAGCCAAAAAGTTCTCTATGTTTATTCATTATCATTGTTCTAGATATCATCTTAACATCCAAGTTTTCTCGATCAAAAACTCTTAGTGAAATGTTATACAATACAATTAGTATGGTTTTATTTTTTTCAAATTCAATTGGTTTAACAGTGAGCACATTTCAGAAACTCTTTTATATACACCTGGTAGGTATTTATCAATACCACCCATTTGTTCTAAAATCACTCCTAACTTTATTTTCTAGGAGTTGTGGTTATGTGAAACCAAGGTATTAATCAATACCACCTATTTGGGGTGTGATCATGTGATTATGGGTTGAATTAGTTTATGGGTATTGTTACTTACTAGTTTAAATGCTATTTTCAAGTGAGTTTAATCATTAATTGTGGGTGAACTTATGAGTTGTAGTTGCAAATGCAACTCTACCTTTGTGTTCTTGGCTTGCTCGAGAGAGGTTTTAGGACTAAAATTATTGATTGATGATTTGTAGGTATTGGGTTAATATGGGGTTAACTCGAGAGAGTGAATCCTAAATTCAATCCTACCCATCCAGCTCGAAAGAGTGGATGTATTAAGGTGTGGGTTGTTATTCATTTTCATGCTTGTTGATGCTTAAATGGAATCACCTGTATTGGGTAGTTGTTCGAGACAAAACTATCTCCCTTATCTAGCCTACTCACTGATAATTAGGTATTTACTAGTAGTAGCAATTACCCATATGCCTATATTTGCCTATAATCGATCAGATCCCGAGAATCTCTCCCTATTGTTATTTCAAATTATTAGTCACTGCTTGTAGTAGATAAATGAAAACTAAAAACCCCCATTTGACATTCATGTCACCCCTTTACTTCTTAAATGTCTTTTCTCGATAATTTATATTCCTATGACTGATTTGAACACATTTGCACTTCCTACTTTAATTTGAAACACGTACCGCTCCCTGTGGGATTCGACCCCTACTCATTAGCTAGGTTTTATACTGATTTGTGATCGTTGATACCTAGAATTTGATGAGGTGTGCTTCAAATGTTTAAATCAAAATGGCACCGCTGCCGGGGAATGGTACTATTTGAAATTCTTTTGGTGAAGTTGAATCTACTTACTTTTATTTTACATTTTTGTATGAGGAAATGAGCATTAACGGAAGTAATGGCAGCCAAGTGGGCTACCAATATGATGTCGAAAACCTCAGCGATGTCAATGACCCAAATATCAATGGCCCAACCCAAATGGGTGGTGTTGGGGCCATTCGTTTGCCTCCAACGGAAGGGAATGCTGTGTTTCACATCATAAGTACTATGCTTCAGCTCCTTCAACTGAACGGTTTGTTTGGAGGGCTAGCTCATGAGGATCCCTATGAGCATATCACGAACTTTGTTGATGTTTGTGGACCGTTCTCATTTAAGAATATATCGCAAGAATCTGTCCGGGTGAGGTTGTTTCCATTTTCTCTAATAGGAGAGGCATGCAAATGGTTGGCTGAGTTGCCAAGAGATTTTGTCACTTTGTGGGATGACCTTATTACTACATTTCGAGTGCGATTTTTCCCTCCTTCGAAGATGATGACGCTTAGGGATAGTATCCAAAGCGAGGGTGAGCCAATCCATGAGACTTGGATCAGGCTTAAAAAGATGGTTCTGCAATGCCCAACTCATGTATTGCTCGATAATGTACTGCTGCAATATTTGTATAGAAGCCTCGATTCGGTGAATAAAAGAGGTGGTTGATCAACTTTCTCTGGATGGCTTAATGCAACAGACCTATGCAATAGCATCCCAACTCCTTGATTGCATAACCAAAATTAACTGGGCATGGTACACTCGTGAAGACCAAGTCTCTCCTCTTACTTATTAAATGACAAAGGAGAAAATTGAAAAAGATCAAGAGAGAGACCAAAACATGGCAAAGATGATGACCCAGCTGGACATCTTGGCCAAGAACGTCATAAGTGATGGTACAAGTAATGTAAAGGTGTGGGTGTTGGTGGTGTAAACCCCGATAAAGCCAAATTCAAAGCGATGTACAATTTGGAAGTGAACTTTCTAGCCAACCAAGGAGGAGTTTATCGTGCTAACTACCCAAGGCCGGGTGGAAATCAAGGTTGGAATAGAGATAAGGGCTAGAGAGACCGTGATAGAGATTGGCGTGATTGTAACACCGCTTGGAAGGAAAGAGAGGGTGAGAAGGATAGGTATGTTCCTCCCCATGAGCGTCAAAATCCCAAATATTTTGAGGGTGGCCGTACAGAAGACATGCTTTCACGCATTCTCAACAAAGTTGAAGGGTCTGATAAAGTTTTGAAAAAAATGAAAGACGATGTTTCAACTCTCAGCCAGCCAGACGGTGACTTCTCACTCTCTGTCGATTAAGCAGCTGGAGACCCAATCAAATTTCCTCGCATCCAAACCGAAGACAACAAGGGGGGTTTTCCCATAGATGTTATGGAAAACCCCAAGAATAAAGCTTGAATGGGTAGTTGTGTCGTTCCACGACGTTAACTAAGGCACTTCTTGGGAGGCAACCCAAGTTTTTAATGTTTTAAGTTTGCTTATGAGTAACAGGTGTTGATTGTGCAGGTTGAAAAGTGTAATTTGTTTGAAAATATGCAGGTTGGCGAGCCAAGAGTCGAGTCGGTGACTCACCGAAGAGGTGAGCGAGCCCGACTTGGACCGTTGTTGGACCCACAAAGATCTAAAGTGGAAGTCTGTAAAACTCGGTGGGCCAATGGCTGAATCGGTGAGCCCAATTTTATCCGCCGTTTGGAACCCCAAATTAACAGGAGGTCCTGTAAAACTCGGCGAGGTAAATCACCACTCGGCGCATCATCGAGTGGTTCGGCATGGTCAACTAATACCATCAAAAGGGTCGCGAATTGAAAGGTTTTAAAAGGCCAAACGGTTTAAATTTTAAAAAAAAATCGCATTCTCTTATTTCTAACCCTGTTGTCTCTCACCCAGACTCTAGAGTTTTCATATTTTCCCATTTTTATGGTTTTTTATTTGTTGATCTCGTGCTCGAATTTAGATTGCATTGTTGCCTAGCTTATCAAATTCTAAAATTCGGTAATCAGGTTAGTTTTCTGAACCACAAACTCTTGATTAGTGGTTGAAATTGAATGCATTCAATAAATTTGTGTTGTTGTGTGATGGGTTTGTGCTTAAATTGTGTGGATGTGTTGGATTGCTTATCTAGTGTTTTGAAATTGTGACTAATTGCTTAAATTAATGATTCCCCGAGTTTTGTGCGTAAAAATTGATTGTAAATTGTTGGGTTGCGATTATTTTATGTTGGTTCTAGTTGGGTGAAGTTTATGTGACCCCCAACTATACTAAATGACGTATTTTTCCCAATGATGGAGCGTTTAACGTCATTCTTAAGGGCATAAGTCATCAAATGGCAAGTTTTGGCCAAATCAGGGAAAATCTGAGTACCTCGGAGGCATGGGTTGATTGGGTCTTGTCCTAATTACATAGTGTGTGAGCTTGATTTTAATTTTAGGGGCTGCAGGCTAGATTTTGGGAATATGGGTTGAAATGTGGCAAGTTGGGCAATTTGGCGAGCTAGGTCGAGCTCGCCGAAGTGTTTGGCGGTTTGCCAATGTTCCCCTTGATCGCCTTATTTTCTCAATTTGGCTTAGTTAGAGTCTGTAACTTTCAGCGGGAATCATGTACTCACTGAGTTCACTCGGCGACTCGCCGAAAGGTTCCTTTGATCGCCCTTTCTGCGCCCCTAACACCTAAAACAAACTATAATATTCAGCGGGCTAGTCTGAGCTCACCGAGTGATGTCGGTGATTCATCGAAGGGCCCTACACATCACCTACCTTCCATTTTTCTGGAAATTTTTCAGGCAAGACCTTTTCACGAGCCCGATCTGGCTCGCCAAAGTGACTCGGAGACGCACCGGCTGGTTCGGAGACTCTTTTTACAACTTGAATTCTGCAACATTTTCTTGAACTATTTTTAACTCTGTTTGATGCGTTTTGCAGATATGGCTAGGATCAATTGTGATGAAAGTGGAATGCCACCCCGTAAATGAGCACGGGGCATTGTGATCAATGAGGGAGCAGTTGTTTCCTCTAAAAAGGCAAGAAAGCACATCTGAATGGAGGAAAGGGCAAGGACAAAGCGCCTGTAGCTGAGAGACCGGAGCACAACTCCAGTAGTGATGGGGATTCTTTTAATTCTAAGGCCTCATTCTCCGAGCCTGAGGATGACCAACCACTTCAGACCCGGTGAGCTGAGATTTGTGCCAGAGTTTGTCAAGATCCATTTAGATTCTCGGAATCTACCCCTCCTGCTTTTGATATAGTGCCAGCTCTGGCACAGACGGTGATTCCAGCACACCAGTTCAGGGTCCTCTTCCTTGGCTACTAAATAGGCTAGAGGCCAAGGGATTGAGGACCATTTTGGAGGAAAAGAGACTGTCCACGGATGGTATGGTGGACAGGTACCCTTTGGTGTGGGACATTCTTAGGTTCCACATATTTGACATATTCACCAGGCCCCGTGGCTCATACATCCCAACATGGGTCAGAGAGTTCTACACAATATATGGTGATGTAGTACCCCCGGGAAAGAATAAGGCCAGTGCCTTCAGACCGGTGGTGTATGTAATGGTATGAGGGAGAATAATGGGATTTAGCAGCGATGATATCAATGTTGCACGTGATAGAGCTACAGGGTTTAAGCATGATTTTGATGGCATGACTACAACACAGACTCTGGAGGACCTAAAGGGCTGACTAGCTCCCCTCATTTCTCACACCACCCTGAGGTGGATTGAGGTAGGATCCCCTATTGAGAAGAAAGACTTAAATATAGCTACTCAACATTGGTTCGGGTTCATCATCAGTTCTATCATTCCCTCGCAAAATGAGTCCATCCTCCGCCACCCAAAGAGGGCCTGTCTCGGATCGATTATAGCCAAGAAGAGGCTAAACTTGGGGCACATTATAGAGCAGGATATGACCATGGGGGCCAAGCAGCGTCAGACAACCCTCCATTTCCCAGTTCTTATCACAGAGTTATGTCGGTGGGCTGGTGTTCCTCTTGATGAGAAGAGGGATATTGAGGTTACACCCACATCCTCCACTGATATCCGGTGCATAGAGGTCTAGTACACATGGGATGATACGGATAGGAGGAGAGCAGCTCTGGTGGATACATCCCAAAGGTTGATGTTGATTCTATACTTGTAGAGGCAACCTTGCCTACTTCAGTCTATGGGCCTTCAGGTACATCTACATCCACTCCTTCCCAAGTGCTAGGTTTTACCACTGCCTCCCAGCCTTCTACTTCAGGTACCATTGCCTTGAAGACTCCGATCACTCATGCCATGCTCCGCAAGATGAGGCACCTAGCCCATTCTACAAATGTGTGAGCTTCCCAGCTACGGACACACTAACTTGCATAGGATTGGGTGTCACGTACGGGCACACTAACTTGTGTTGGATCGAGTGCTACGTTCTGGCACACTAGTTGGGATCATATGTCACATACCGACATACACATTGCATTGGAATGGGTGCTACAATCTGCCACACTAATAGTTTGTGCTTGGGTTCCATGAGAGGACCATTGACTTGTCATATATGTGTAATTGCTCGTATTATTGATAATATGGAATTGGGCATGTTTCCTGAAATGATTGGTGGATTGTCCATTATGTTCTTCTATGTGGGGATTGCAAGGTTGTAAGTTATTTAGAGATATTTGGTTGTGTAATGAATTATGAATGGTAGAGTCACAATTCGGGTTGTAGTATGGTAAAGGGAAACTAAGGGTCTCGGTGCTACCTTTGTTATTGAGAATGATGTCATGGGTATTATTGTTGAGGTTAGGGAATGGTAATAGTAAGCCTCGATAGGCGTAAGGTGGGGTCATAAGTTGAGTAGTGATGAGGAAAACGTAAGGGCGTATCACGAGTTGTTAGCCGAGTTGATAGTAGTATATCCGAAACTTCCTTAGGGAATAAAGTGATTAGGGGTAATCACGAAAGAAGTGAGTAAGGGAGGGTTAGAGGCAAGTGAATCAGTATGATATTAATATCTGGAATGGTAAGGGAATGCAAAATATAAAGTGGAGGAGCGATTAGTCTTATTGCATGTTTCGCCAGTTAATTTATTATATTATGTGGTGGGTATTCGGGTTGACCGATGATGCCTACTAGCGCGTGTGGTTATACAGATTCTACTCATGCTATGCCTTTTGGGCATAATCTGGTTGCATGATCAGTGATGTTTCATAGGTGAAGACGATGACAAACCTCCAACAACTTCTATTTTTCCTTCCACATGATGGAAGATGTGTCTTTTCATTATTATGTCTTACTTTGTACTCTTAGTGTATCTTGTACCTGTTTAGACTAGATCCCTAGAGAGTTATTTACTTTACCAGTCTTAACTTTAAGTAGTTTTAAGCTCTTGTTTTTGTAAAAATATTATATGAAATTCCTTTATTCATCAGTTTTCTTAATTTTCCGGATGATTTTAACTATTGGGATATGAGGGTTCTCCTACGTAGGTGTTAGAGTAGGTGACCGCATAGCCGAGTGGGTTGGGTTGTGACAAATTGGTATCAGAACCTAGGTTACCGGTCTCCCAGTACAAGAGCAAAATCTGAACTAGACTCCTGTTGATTGGTATGTTGACGTCCACATCTAATCTTCAGGGAGCTAGGAAGTAGTTCAACCTTTTCTCTCACTGATCAGAGTCGAGATCCTCTAGGGGCACCAGGCCTTACACTGCCTCATCCATGAAAGTAAAATGCTGGAAATCTACTGTCTCAACTTGGGGAATCTCCTGTCCGGGGGCGATGCATGTGAAGATGATCCTCACAGCCTTCCATATCCGGACCATCAGATGGTCCCTCTCCAAACCCTTTCTTCTCTACTTACGTAGCTCACGGCGGAACATCTCAACCTCTAAGGTAGTGTTGGGTGGAACCACAGTGGGTTCAGCAATGGAGCGCCCGAATCTCCTCCGGACGGCCGCCAGGTCCTCCTCTACCTGCGCACCTGAGATTGGCTTGGACCGAGTGGGATGAGTATCGTTGCCTCCCTCGTCATCCGTTTCTGCAGCCGCTTGAGTGTTGCTGGCCCTGTCTGTCCTCCTCATCTTGCTCCTGGAGGTAGAATCTAGCCTAATTAAAAGAGGTTGAAAGGGGGGATCCATAGGAAGTACCTTATCAGTGTCTAAGAGAGGCACTCCTGCCTGCTGGCATAGTGCGATCACAAGTCTTGGTAGGAATAAATCCTTCTTGTTTCCCCGGTAACATCTTTCATTCCGAGATAATCTGCGCCCCACATTTATCTCAATTCCCTGTTGATGAGTCCATATTTTGGACTCATTTAGGGCTTTATTTGAATAGATTTAGTGTCCTCAAATGCATATTTTGTGCCAATAACTGATCTAAATCCTTGAATTTGAGGTATTTCAATGGAGGGACAAAGCATGGACACTATTGAGCAAAAAGGAACAAGGCAGCTGAAAGAACAAAGGAAAGAAGGCCTGAGGATCATCTCACCCATTTGGCGAGTCGCCAAATGGCCAGCGTCTCACCTAATGTTCCAGAATGCCAAGTCCTGAAGGAGAAAATCTAGTCAGACAGAGAAAGGAGCAGTCGATGAGTCGCTGAACATTTCCGCGATGAAGTGGCATATCGCCCAAAGTTTCAGAACCTCAAGAATGCTAAAGGAAAAAGCAAAATGGCGATGAAAATGACCAAAGGATGGATTGTCGATTGGATCGGCGACCCCGACTAACTGCACCGACTGGACCTTCGCAACACAACTTTTTGACAACTATAAAAGTTGTTTAAATTTTTAGCTTAGTATCTTATCTGATTTTTTGTTGAATCATATTTTATTTTTATTTTTTTGAAGTTTAGAGCTTAGAACTGAATAGAGAGACAATATTTCCTTAGCTTTGAAGATTTGAAGATTTCCATTTCTAAGAAATTGGAAGAGGGTGTTGAAGATTCTTCATCATAAACCTTTGTAAAGACTATATCAATCGTACCTAGTTGATGGAAACACAACTTGGTAACGATTTTTACCTTCTTACTATGTCTAGCTAAAACCCCAATTATTGGGGTGTGATTATGTGATTATGGGTTGATTTAACTGTTGGGTTTAATTGATAGTTTATTTGATGTTTAAAAGTGATTTCGTTCAGTAATTGTGGTTGAATTTAATGGGTTGTAGTTGCAAATACAATCATAACTTCGTGTTTTTAGCTTGCTTGAGAGAGGTTTTAAAACCAAAATTATTGAATCGATGGTCTGTGGGTATTGGGTTGTCATGGGTTCAGCTCGAGAGAGTGAGTCCTAAACCCTTTTCCACACATTCAGCTCGAGAGAGTGAATGTACGAAAGCGAAGGCTGTACTTCATTGCCACTTATTGGTGTTCGAGAGAAACCAATTTGATTTGAGGTAAGTTCTTCGAGAGAAAGTTTATCCCACTAAAGTCTAGCTTATTCACTGATTTGCAGCTGTTTAATATTAATTGCAATTACCCTGTTGTTTACATTGACCCATAATCCTATCACATATCAAGAATCCCATCTCCATATTCGTATTTTCGTGATATTTACTGTTTTAGTTGATAATTGAGTATAAATGCCCCTTGGATATTTGACACTTTTTTCACCCCAAACTTGAATTATGTTTTTATTCGTAAATGTTTTTATCTATGATTGACTTGAGCATATTTATGCTTTTCTATTGATTCTTGAGTGCGAACCACTCCCTTGGGACTCGACCCCAACTCACTAGTTGGGTTATATTACTATTGAACGATCGTTGACACTTAATATTGGAAAAAGTATCCCTGATACGTCAAATCAAAATGGCTTCGCTGCCGGGGAGTGGTGTTACT
Source organism: Solanum piurae (assembly GCA_029582685.1). NCBI lineage: Eukaryota > Viridiplantae > Streptophyta > Magnoliopsida > Solanales > Solanaceae > Solanum > Solanum piurae. The sequence continues at coordinate 49,096 of JAJOOO010005401.1, read as the reverse complement.
TGAGAATTTTTAGTTAAATTTTGTTCTTGTTAGTTATAGTGATACTTACATAATTTTTAGTATTCGCTTGTGTGTTGCTGGTTTTGAGCAGAGACTTTGAACATAGTTGGTAGAAACGGTAGCCAACTGATTCAGACTAATCTAGAAATAGAAGAGGACCACTCTTTGGTCCCACTATTAACTCAGCTGGATGATTTGGCCAAGAAAATATTAGAGGTTGAAGTCCAGTGCAAAAGAAAAGATAGATACATACCTCCTCATGAACGGAGAAAGTGTAAGGACAATGAGAGTAGACGTGTCGAAGATGCGCTGTTAATCATTCTCCAAAATATCAATGAGCAAGATATAGTGCTAGAAGAGATGAAGGAGAATATTGAAATGCTAAATCAGATGATTTTCTCTCACTCCAGATCTTTCCAGCTAATTGAAAACCTAATGGGTCATGTATTGCATCATCTCTACCCAAATAAACAAGAGGGGTTACCTAGTGACACTAAGGTCAACCCCAAAAATGGAGTTTGAATGTGGAGTTGCGTCGTACCACGACGTTAACTAAGGCGCAACTTGGGAGGCAACCTAAGTTTTATTTTCTTTGTTTGTGTTAGAAATAATGATGTGTTGGATGTGCAGGTGAAAGTGTGGAAAGTGGTTGAAAAGTGCAAGTTAGCGAGCTAAAGCTCCAGTCGGTGAATCATCGAAGAGGTAGGCGATCCCAACCCAGACCGTAAAGGATTCAGTTGAGCCCATCTATGATTATATCCCTCATTCTTAGCAAATAAGAGATAATCCCTTATCCTGTTATCTATCTTACCACAATAAAACCAAGCATTGGAATCGACTTTACATCTACCCTCATGCTTTTTTCCACACTTAGCACAAGAAGGCAATGAAGATCCACTAATGTTTCCTCCTTGAAGACTAGGGTTAGACATCATATCTTTGTTGGAGTTAGGAGAAGCATTGGAGAAACTTTGACCGGAAAACCTTTGTCAGAATTTAGAACAACCATGTCTATCAGACCTTGAATGTGAGAAGTTACCATCACCGGTCCTTGCCTTCTTTTTTCTTTCTAGATATTTTCCTAAATTTCTCCTCTTCTATTTTTTGGGGATGGATCATAAGATAACAAATGTTCATAACAAGGATAAGCATGGAGGTACGACAATCCTTAACCACCATTTCGGACACACCTAATACAAACTTACTCATTCTTGCCCTAGGGTCGGTAACCATAGTAGGAGCTTATAAAAACATTTGTGTTAACCTCAAAGCATATTCATTAACACTCATGTTTCCTTGACGAAGGTTGATAAATTCAAGAACATTTTCCTCCTTTATCTCAAGGGGAATGAACCTATCAAGGAACACAATCGTGAACTTTTCGTAATCAAGAGGACCCACTTCTTTATCCATCTCATCTTTCCATTGGTTGAACCATATTTGAAAAACACCCTTATGTTGATAATTGGCAAAGTCCGCCTTTTCCATTGGCGTCACTCCCATGATCATCAAAACTTTCTACACCTCATCAATGAACTCTTTATGATCTTTCTCAATCATAGAAGCATGAAACTCGAGAGGATTCATTCTAGTGAATTCCCTCACTCTAGAGGCAAAGCAGGCAAGTGCCTAGACCAAAACTGGGCCATGGGACCCTACATAGAGCCCTTGACCGGCCGTTAAGGGGACCATGGCTCGTTATGGGGCTCGTGAGGACTCTCCAGAAAATGACATGGCCAGCGTCCCTCCCACGGAGGCCTAGATGGCCCATGGTGTGGTTGAAGGGTCGTGGTGGAGGTCATCAAGTGACCTACGTGGAAAGGGTCCCTCCCCTAACCACTGGTCAAGGACCATGGCGGCCATAACATCCTACGGTACCCTTGACGGGCCATGAAGGGATCCATGAAGTGGTTGCGTCAACTTTTAAGTCAGGGTCTTTTGGGTCTTTTCAGATTATTTTAATTCAATACCATGTCATTTTACCCTTTACCCAAAGCCATTTTTAAAGGTTTTTACCACCAAAATCACCATAATTAATTCATTCTCTAAAATCCCCAAAAGAAGAACAAGTTCATCCTCCCCGAATATTTCTCTCTCTAGAAGTTGGAATAAGAAAGCTAGTGTTTCAAGATCAAATCTCCTAATCCCCCATTGATTTAAAGCTTTTGGAATCAAAGTATAATATTATTCATATATGGATCCCTTTCCTCCACAGAGTTCCTAAATTCTCCAATTTTGAAGTTAGAGATTCCCAATTGAAGATAGTGTTTTCTTCTATGATATGGGTTCCTTTCAATATTGATATAATTGATTGTATTATGAAGTATTATGCATGAATTGAGATAATTCCATGTTTTTAATATGAAACCACATGAACCTATGCATTACCAATGTTTTCTAGAGTTTCATGATTTAAATTGGGTTTTGAACTATAAAAGGTGAATTATGGAAATATGCAAGTTCTTATGAAATTGATTAAATATGTTGCTTTGAGAGTAAAGCATTAGTGATGCTGTTGTGAAAGGATTTTTCACAAAATTACTCAATACATGAATGTGAAAGGTCTTATTATGTAAACGATTCTAAGGTTGAAAGGTCTTCTCACCTAAACTAAATCAAAGTTAAGGAGTTATTCAAATGACGAGGCAAGAGGCGATTACCCAAGTCCTCCAATGTTAAGACAAGAGGCGTTTACCCATGTCCCCATAGTAATAGACAAGAAGTGATTACCCATTTCTCTTAAATTTAAGATGGCTATGATTGATGACTATTCTGTGGGAATTTAGCTTAGTATAGAAGCGAGAAAGGGTAATTACCCATGTCCAATAAACTTTGTGCCAACCTTTGTTATCTAGATAAGCATTAGCTAGTGGATCCACGTAAGCTAGAAGTTCATGGTTCTAACCTTTGCAAGTGAAAACATCTCTTTTCGATGAGGGTTAAACAGCAGATTCCATGTTATAGCTCACATGGTCTCTATGTTGATTCAGGCTAATTACCTACACCTATGAGGTGGAGGATACTAGGTTTCCGAAGAAAACTTCACTTCTTTAGCTATTCAATCGTGCATCAAGTGTGATTCAACTTCTTTTTTCTAATCTGTCGTTATGTGTTTCTAATCATGCCTCATCGCAAAGCTAACACATGCAATGCTAACACACGCAATGCTAACACAATTCCTCTGGCCCCGAATAATAAAGTTACAAATTCAGAGTTCCGAAATGTGATCCAGATATTTTCTCAAACCATAGCCAATCAGAACAATCAGCAGGCCCCAATTCCTACAAACCCCACTGGTGGATCACCTCCAACCCGTGTTTGAAATTTTGTTTGTATGAATTCGTCAAAGTTTTAGGGTCTAAGCTCTAGGAGGACCCACATAACTTCATTGTTGAGGTCAAGAAGATTCTTGAGGTAATGCAAGTGACTGATATTGATAGTGTCCAGCTGGCATCTTACATCTTAAGGATGTGGCTCAATTTTGGTTCACGCATTAGAAAGACAATAGGAGTGCGGATGCAACTCCTGTGACGTGGAATTGTTTTGCTGGATCTTTTTTGGATAGGTTCTTCTCGAGAGATTTGAGGGAGGTTAAGGATCATTAGTTTAGGAACTTGAGGCAGGGCTCGGTATGATTCCAAGAATATGGGCTAAAGTTGACTCAGCTCTTTATGTATGCTCCACATATGGTTGCCGATCTGAGAGCACAAATGAGCAAGTTCTCATTTGGGGTATTCGATCTAGTGAAGACCGATGCTGGAATGTTATGATGTTCGAGGATATGGATATCTCCAGACTAATGACTTATGCTCAATAGGTTGAGGGGAATAAGCTGAGGGAAATGTCTAAGGAAAACAAAAAGGCAAGAACAAAAAAATATGAATAAACTCAGCAAAGGTTGGGAAGTGGAAATTGCTAATGATTTCAGAAGATGTCTAAAGCCCTAGCACCTTCATCAGCTAGCGCTCCATCCCCTAGGTTTCGATAGAAGCGGGAAGCAAGGGCAGCAGACTTTAAGTCTTAAGGGAGAGCTTAAGGTAACCAGACTTTTCCATCTTGTCCAAAGTTTGGTAAGAACCATCCAGGTGAGTGTCTTGTTGGAAGAGTGGGGTGCTTTGGGTGCGGTCATTTTAGATTGAAAGGTTTACCTTCTGCAAGGCTAGGACAAGGAGGTAACATTAACAGGGCTCAGTTTACAATTTCAGTAGCAATAGTTAGTCGCCTCACTTAGCAGGTTGCTTCGTCTAGTATTGGGGGTCACTTCCAGAACAAGTTGTATGCTCTTTAAGCTTGCCAGGACAACGAAGAATCTTCTGATGTGCTCACTGGTACGTTATAAGTCTTCCATTTAGATGTTTATTCATTGTTAGATTTGTGGGCTACACTTTCTTTTGTAACTCCTTATATAGTCATAAACTTTGATGTTAGTCCAAAGACTCTCTCAAAACCCTTCTAAGTATCTACTCCAGTTATAGCTAGAAGTATATACAGAAAAGGCCCTATCATAGTTTCCAAGAAAGTCACCTTAGCAGACCTTGTAGAGTTAGAAATGGTAGATTTTGATATCATTCTAGGCATGGATTGGTTACATTTAAGTTATGACTCATTCGATTGAAGAAATAGAATCGTTCGGTTTTAGTTTCCAAACGAGCTAGTCTTTGAGTGGAAGGGTAGTAACTTAGTGCTTATAAGTTGATTTATCTCTTACCTTAAGGCCAAGAAAATGATTTCTAAAGGGTATATGTATCCTCTTGTTTGGGTTAGGTATTCAAACTACGAAACCCCAACTCTTGAGTCAGTCCCAATCATAAATGAGTTTTTGAAAGTTTTTCAAGAAGATCTTCCAAAAGTCTCTCTCTAAAGGGAACTCAACTTTAGAATAGATCTCCTACCAAATACCCAACCTATTTCGATTCCTCCTTACAGAATGGCTCCAGCTGAGCTAAAACAATTGAATGCACAGTTAAAAGACCTTTTAGATTAGGGCTTCATCAGACCCAATATCTCTCCATTAGGTGCTTTAATGCTGTTCATGAAGAAAAATGATGATTGTCTCAGAATGTACATTGACTACCATCAGTTGAAAAAGTCACAATAAAAAATAAATATCCTATCCCCAGGATTGATGACTTGTTCAACCAATTTCAAGGTGCTAGTTTCATATCTAAGATAGACCTTAGATCCAACTATCATCAGCTCAAAGTCAGGGATAGTGAAATCCTGAAGACAACCTCTAGGACTCGGTATGGTCATTATAAATTAGTAGTTATGTCTTTTGGGTTAACGAATGCAACTCCAGCTTTCATGGACTTAATGAAAAAAGTATTCAAACAATATTTAGACTTGTTCGTCATTGTCTTTATTAATGATATCCTCATTTATTCTGAGATTGAGGAAGAGCATGCAACTCATATGAGAGTTGTTCTGTAAACCCTCAAAGATCGTCAGTTATTCGCTAAAGTTAGCATATGTGAATTCTTGTTACAATATGTCGCTTTCCTTTGTCATGTGCTATCCAGCGAAGGGATCCAAGTGGAATCTCAGAATATTTAGGCAGTACACCACTAGACCAAACCCACCTCTCTGACAAATATTAAAAGTTTCTTGGGTTTCGCTGGTTACTACAGGAGGTTTGTTGAAGGATTTTCATCCATAGATTCCCTATTGACCAATTTGACTCAGAAAAAGGTCAATTTTCAGTGGTTAAATAAGTGTGAGAAAAGGTTCTTAGATCTAAAGACCTGGTTGACTACAACTCTTGTCTTGACTCTACCAGATGGTTTAGACGGTTACGTGACATATGCTTCTAGACAACTTAAGGTCCATGAGAATAAATACCCGACTCATGACCTCGAGCGTGCAGCCGTACTATTTTCTCTAGAGATTTGGAGACACTACTTGTATGGTGTTCATGTTGATGTGTTCACAAATCATAAAAGCAACCCATATGTGTTTACCAAATAATAGTTAAATCTTCGTCACGGGAAATAACATGAATTTCTCAAAGACTATATTATAAATGGGCTCTACCATTCGGGAAGGCCGTTGTAGTAGTTAAAACCCTCAATAGATTATACATGGATGGTGTGGCACATGTTGAGGAAGAGAAGAAAGAATTAGCTACAGATGTTTATCAACTTTCTCTCTTAGGAGTTTTCCTTATGGACACGTCAGATGGTGGAGTGATAGTTCAGAATGGGTAAGAATCTTCATTGGTAGTGGAGGTTAAGGAAAAATAGGGTAGCAATCCTATGTTACTTCAGTGGAAAGGTGCAGTTCATCAGTAAAGAGTTGAGGTTTTCTCCCAAGAGAGAGATGTTGTGCCTCGTTACCAGGGTCACTTATGTGTTCCTAATATCACTACAACATTTTAGTCCTTTAGCCGCACTTGAGAAGTGTGGCCTAAACTATACAAAAGTGTTGTCTTTGATCAAAGGCCACACTTATTGTCTTTAGACAACACTTTTCTGGGGGTGGCCTAAAGTAGCGTAACATTTTCCCTAAGGCAACACTTTTCAAGTGTTTCTTAAGAAGCTACACTTGAAAAGTGTGGCCTATAAGATAAAAAGGCCACGCTTTTAGCTTCTCGTACGGTAGCGCTTTTCATGATCTGACACTACGTTTTCAAATGTGGTATTTAATACCTGAAGCCTTTTATACGTCCTTTAAAGAAACATTTGTTAAGCGTAGCCTTTGTTAATGTACATGCCCCAATTTACACTAAAACCACACAATCGGCATACCTATGACCACCCTTTTCAACTGTGGTAATTTGTTTAGTCTATAAAATATTATTTAAAAACATTGATATGCCTCTAATATATTTTGCATGTATCCAATAATCAAATCAAACGTTGTTATTCTATTTAGACAATCTCAAGCACTAAATTAGACAATAAATAACAGGAAAAAGAATATATATGTACAAATTTTACAATAAACTTTGGGAAAGAAACATATCTGCACTGGAAAAGAATTCCACAAAATCAAAATAAGTCAAGTATTTCACACACTAATAAACAAATATTTTAAGATGTGCACTAGAAAGAAATTCCCCAAAATCGAATTCAAATTTCACAATTGGTTAACAAATCTTCATCGTTCACTTCAATAAAAAGAATTCACTTGTGCCGCCATTTAAAATTTTATCACATGAAGTTTCCTACACATTCAAGTAAAATCATATATTAGAAAGAAATCAATTTATGATAGTACACACACTATCATAAATAATAGTATGTGAATATATTGCCGCAACCGCTCCATTACTAAAAATAATTTCAATCCACTGACACGTTGATTTTCATCCTCCTAAATTTTACTCTATTTTCTGAATAACATTTTAAATATCTATAGAAAAAATAAATTGTTATCCATCAAAAATTAGATCTTGAGGAATGCAAGACAATAACAGAAGTGTAATTGTAAGATATCAGCGCAGAATATATACCTACAAACGCCAAGAACACGAACACTATATTACAGTACCAAATTTTGTATCTTCATTATTCATCTCCTAGTACTTTTCTATTACAGAAATACACCTACTAAAGAGTGTTACTAAAATGTTATTCTAACCTTCAAAAACAAATTACCAAAAAAGAGGGGGGGAACCAAGAGTTTCAAAAGCCATGGTGAATAAATATGCTGAGAACATTGAAGTTGTTGCTGAAAAGTTTGATGTTCCCATGTCTGATGTGCATATACCCGAGGAACTTGTGGCTGAGACTTCCAGCAGTGGAACTCCTAAAGCAGAAAAAAGTGTAAATTCTGCTTCTAAAGGATTGAGAAGAAGATTTGGGGTCCATTCAAACAATTAGGAGAGATCTCGAGATACCACTGAGTATGATAAAATCATCAGCTGCAGTCAAACTGGATGATGTTGCATTGACATATATTGAGAAGCACAGGAAACTTTAGGAGGGTTTGACTGATGAAATGGTTGTTTTGGCGCGGCAGCTCAAAGAGAGCAGTCTCATGATGAATCAATCCATCAAAAATACTGAGAAGACATGCGATTAAACTAAGAAAGTAGTTGAGCATAGTATGGAAAGTAGAGGGCATGCAACTTCCAGAGCTATGGACGTCTATTCTCGGAGTTTCAAGACTACATGCTTCCAATGGCTTTTGATCTTTGTCATGTCATAAGTGTTTATCATGGTTGTATAACTTATTCGAGTCACTTAGTAGCCAACCCATTTGTTACTGGAGACAATATAACACAAACTCTTGCCTTTTCCCTATAGCAGGCTCAACTTGGGCTAGTTGACATTTTAATTTATCTGGTGCCTTTAATTATTAAAAAAATTTTGGTTGGAAATTGATATTAGCACAATGAAAAAATTAAAATATAACACGCCTAACTTTTACAAGAGAAAGACATTCAAGATCCGAGAAGACCACCTTCAGAGAAGGCTAAAGAGATACTTGATCCTTTTGTTCATCAAACTGCATAAAACGAGTTAATGAGGGATACGCCACAAAAAATAGACACTAGTAGACTTTGGACACACACATGAGATATTCATATATGGGGAATCAACAATGACTGCTCCAGCTTGTTCTCAACCATCAAAACTTCAAAAACATTGGAAAAAAGGACTGTCTGACCGTCATCTAGAAACATCAGGAGTAAGAATACTTCTGGAGATTGCATGTAGCAAGTATTTGGTTCAGTAGTTTGAAGCTTAAACATTCAAAATGAATCAGAAACTAACTTAAGAATTTGAAAAGTAACAAAAAGTTTAAACCACTGTTGATATTTTATCATCCATATAGATTAACAGTTAGGATAACAATCCAAAATATTTGAATGGAGTTTCACAAGATTTATCAAAAAAATTCGAACGAAAGAAAAAAGCTTATAAATCAAATGCCTAATGGAGTCCTCATACGACATCAACAAGTACTCTATTATACCCCGAGCTGTATATCTCAATCTAGGAGTTATTTACATAGTATTTGGCATGTTCAAAGTTAAGAGTATATATCTACAATTGATTTATGAGTTGAAACATTGTAAGGAAGTGAAGAAATTTCAACAAGTAAAAAAAAAACACAACCTGATTCTACAAAGGAACAAAAGCGAGGGAGAAACACTACAACAATTTCGTCATAGGAACTCTTATGAGGCTTTTCGAAGAAGAAACCCTTTCTATCAATGCTCTCTGATTTGGGGGAAATATAACGTTTAAGGTATTTTTTTTCCTTTTTAGAAATTGCAGGAAAATTGGTGTACTGACTTTTCAGTTTTTCCTTTTAGAAGTTGGGGGAAAAGTAGAAACATGGAGGGAATATTATTATTTTACTAAAAATTTTATCAAAATTATAAGGGTACGCTTATAAAGTGTTGTATTTAGAATTATAAAAATAGCACACTTTAAAAGTGTAGTTAAATATGTAACTAGGCGTTGCTAGTTTTATTATGATTTGGCAACGCTTAAAAAATGTAGTCCATACTTTTAAAGAGCACCCTTATAAATGTTGCCAATGTTTTTGTGGCCAAAAGCCAGGTCCAAAGGCAACACCTTGAAAGCATTCTCGTAGATACTTTTGGCAACACTTTCCAAGTGTTGTACAAAATTGATGTTGTCTTAGACCAAATATGTTCTAGTGTATGGGTGAGTTGAGGAAGCAAATCCTTACTGAATCCCATAGCTCCGGGTATTCTATTCATCCGGGTGCAACTAAGATGTATCGTGATCTACTAGAAGTCTTTTGGTGGAACGACATGAGAAGAGATATTGCAAATTTTGTGGCTAAGATTCCTAACTGTCAATAGGTTAAAGTAGAACATAAGAAACCAGGAGGTGTGACTCAAGAGATTAGCATTCCTACTATGAAGTGGGATGTGATACATGTGGATTTTATTACTGTTTTACCTCTCACTCGCAGACAACATGATTCTATTTAGGTGATAGTTGATAGAGTCACTAAGTCAGCTCACTTCCTAGATGTCAACACTACTCAACAGAGGACTACGCCAAACTCTAAATCAATGAGATAGTAAGGCTTCATGGGGTTCCTTTGTCTATCATGTCCAATAGGGGTCCTCAGCTTACTTCTCATTTCTTGAGATTGTTTTTTATAAAGGTCTTAGTACTCAAATAAATCTCAGTACAACATTTCAGCCACACAAGGATGGTCATGAAAAGCGTACCATTCAGACCTTAGAGAATATGTTGAAAGTTTGCGTGATCGATTTAAGGATAGTTGGGATTATCACCTACCTCTCATAGGGTTGCCTATAATAACTACTTTTATTCTAGTATTCAGATGGCCCCGTATGAGGCACTATATTAGCGTAGATACAAATATCTGGTTGGTTGGTTCAAAGTAAGTGACGAAACCTTAGTTGGGCTAGATTCAGTTCATGAGGCTATGGAGAAAGTTCACTCATTAAAGATAGACTAAGAACAACTCAGAGTCGTGAGAAGTCCTATGCAGATGTGAGTAGAAGGGACTTAAACTTTGAAATCAATAATCGGGTTTTCCTGATAGTGTCACCCATTAATGGGGTGATGAGATTTGGTAAAAAAAGGAAAGCTCAGTCCCAGGTATATAGGTCCATACAAAATCCTGAAAAAGGGTTGGTAATGTGGCTTATGAGTTAGAGCTGCCAGCAGAACTAGCAACGGTTCATCCAGTCTTTCACATTTCCTTGTTAAAGAAGTGTATGGGTGATCCGTCATCAATAGTACATTTTGAGAGTTTGGCTGTGAAGGATAGCCTCACCTATGAGGATATTCCAAAAAAAATTCTTGATTGTTAGGTTTGTAGTTTGAGAAATAAGGAAATCACTTTAGTAAAGGTTGTTTTGAGGAGTCAGCCTATAGAAAGAGCTAGTTGGGAAGTAAAAGTTCTCAGGATGGCCAAGTATCCTCACCTCTTTCTTCCGATTTAGTTTTAGCTAAGGTAATAGTTCCTCTCCAATCTTTTAGTTAATCTTGTGTAAATTTAATCTCAGTATAGTGTTATCATTGCATTTCAGCAAATTTGCATGATTCATGGAACTCCATTCAGTTAGATAACATTTTCTACTACTTAGTTGGAAGGGATTTTAGCTTTTTCCTCCAAACTCAGCTTGTTTAGACTTCATTCGAGGAAGAATGATCCAAAGAGGGAGATATTGTAAAAACCTCTAAAATTAGAAATAAGGTTGAACAAGAGAAAGCGGAAAACCACTGAACGGTCAACTACAACCCATTACCCAGCTCGTGGTTGTGCACCCTGCCACAAGAGATGGACCACAATCCACTTAATGGTCCGTGGAAATTCACAGGGGTCGTAGGATGATCCGTGAAGATGAGGCAGAACCACCATTGACACTATGAGGGACCACATACCACTTGACGGTCCATGGAACTTCACACGGGCAGTAAAGTGGCTCGTTAAAGAGGCTGCAAGTCTTGGGGTTTGGATCAGCTATACCACAAACCACTTGATCGGCCATGTTGCTCTAGATGGTCCGTCTGTGGCTTCGTGAATGGCACTTTGTCAGCATTAAGTCATAGTGGTTTTTGTCTCTTCCCCTATGCATTAGGCACTTAAATAACGTCGTTTAATACCTCAACTATGTTGATTTACTCATTCTAAGCCTAATAATGTAGTAAAAACTACCTAGAAACCTCACTCTCCTTAAATAACCAAGATTAGAACGAAAAGAAGAGAAGGAGGGGACCGTTTCTCCATAGAACAAGTAGAGGTCTTCTTCGGGTTCAGCCCCGAAATCCAGGTATATGAGATTTTACTAGTGGGCTCCTTTCACCCATTAGGTCTATAAAATTCAGTCGGTTCTTTGAAATCTCAGCAACTGTTCAAACCTAGGGTTTCCTGATTTTGAAGATTTACTGTGATTTTATTTTTTATAGTTTCCATGATCAAAGTAAAATGTTTCTTGGTGAATTAGTGTCACGACCCGAGTCTACACCCTGGACATGGTCAGTATTCGAGAACCATTGCTGGTCCCTAAGCGAATCCTCATACTGTTTAACTATAAGTGGAAGACTAACTCAAGCATACATAAGCTTTAAAAATACCTAATTAAAAAGACAATTTGAACAATACTCAATGAGAATACTTATAGTTTGTAAAACACCTCAAAGAAATAAAATACTGAAAAACTTCTCAACTCTATCTATCTATGAAGTCACTACTATTACATAATGATATCGGTACAAGACCCATGACATTTCAAAACTACTAACTGTAAGGTAATGAAGAAGTCCTCTGGAACACTGTAAGGCTCACCAAAGGTGACTGGAATGTCAACTAACCTCAACGAAACGCTTGTTAATGATCCTAAACTGTTGTATCTACATCATAAAATGATAAAAGTTGAATGACATCAGTGCACTGAATGTACGAGTACGTTATAAGGTATAGTAAACAAATATCTGGCTCAAACGATGGAAAGAAATAACTAACTGAACTTAAAAGGCTGGAGAAAATACTCACCACAACTCAACTAAATACAAAGAAACAGTGATAGATGCAATACTCAAAACATTATAGAACATGATATAAAACACAAAACTGTATAAAAATACAATAAACTACTCTTTGCTCTTATTTGAGATATTCTCTAACCGACAACCATCACTATGAGCTACGTGATGATACATCATCTCTATTACGCCCCAGAAACTAGTAAGTTGAACTAGAGAGTTCTAGAGCTTTTTGTAAGAGTTTTAGAGTGTGGTATGAGGATTAAAAATCATAAAAATGATTCCCGTACTTAGAATGGAGGTTTTAGGGGCTAAACATAGATGTACGACCCCCAAGGACCACCCAAGGAGTCCTTGAGGAGGACCTCAAAATAGCCCCAAAAGCTATTAAATTGGCAGCACCTACGGATGCCACCTACTAGCCGTAGATGGATTCACGCCCCATGGGTTGGGTTCGTGGGTCAAGGACTAAGTTGGTCTTAAAAATTCAGCCTCAATCCAGAACCTACGAGTGTCCAGTACGGAAAGTAGACCCACCCACAGTCCGTGGGTGGGGGTTTCGTGAGTGAGGTCAGTTTTTAAGTTTTAGTTTTTAGGCTAGGGGTTTGGGGGTTAATTAGTAATTTGTTAGGGGTTAATGGAGGTCGGTTAGTTAGTTATTAAACCACCTATATAATCCTAATATACCCCTACACTAAATCAATTACCTCATTCTTCAAAGGACCCAAATTCTCTCATAAAATTCTCTCTCTAAAAGTGAAGAAGAAGAAGAAGAAAGGAAGTTAGGGCAGATTTTCACCCATTGATGCAATCTTGGTTAGGGCTTTGAATCAAGGTGTGTTAGCTTAATCATCTATGGGTTCTTCCACCCATAGATCCCCCTAGGTTTTCCCCTAATTGTGAAGTCAAAACCCAACTCTAGGTAGGGTTTCTTCTTACATTGTGGGAAGGGTTTAGGTATGATTCTAATCTAGTGGATAATACCTAATTATGAATGAATTAGCATTGAATTATGATATTATGATGAATTTATATGATTTCTTTGGTTAACCCTAGTCTATTTGATGAATTTGATATTTTGTGGATTTATGCCATGAAATATGAAATTGAGGATTCATATGTGATCTTCTAAAATCAGTGTCATGTGTAGTAATTGTTCAAGACTAGGAATGCATAGACATTAATTGAACTATACTCTATTATACATGATGGATATTGACTTGTAAAGTTGAAGTTGAACATTTAGAATGAATTGTGGCTAGAATCACGTAGTAATGAAGAATGTGATTGAATGCCTAGTAACCTAGGTTCATAATATGCTTGTATGGTGTAGAGTTATTAAGAATAAATACTCATAGTTGTGAATGTTGATCACTAGGGCTCAAGAGTGAAGCTAATATGATTAACTATAGATGTGAAGGCTTTGAGAGTAAAATCTACATGTGAATACAAGGCCAATGAATAGAATTGTGATGAAAGATCTTTACCTACGTAATTCACTTTATGAATCATAGATGGTAGGAAGTGATAGAATCACTTAAGTCAGGATTATATTCCTGTCTAATGTAGAATTCTAGACATGATATTAGGCATGAAGTTGAACTTACCATGAAAGAGTTCTCACATAGTAATGGTTATAGGATTGAAGGGGTTATCTTACCTAATTGAACCTAAGGCTATAGAGCCTTCATACGTAGGTCATGGATAGTGATAGTTGCTTACACATGGTGTATAGAGGTATTACCATGGATTAGTGGTCAAGAACATTTTTTCCATAAACTTGAGTCAAAGTAGAGACTTAATGATTATCTTGTGGGATTGAGGGCTAGCACCGAGTAGATATTGAAATGAGATGGAGGTTCCCACCTAGTTGAGTTTGGGCTTCCAACATGGGATCTCTCACCTAGAATAGTCTGGACTTCCCAAAGTGAGTCTCATGAGATGGAAGCCTTCACCTAGTGGAGTTTTGGGTTTCTAGTAGCAATCTTTGTATCTCATAACTATGTGCCCCATAGGAAAGTTAGCTAGTGGATCCGACTAATCTAACAAACTGGTTCTATCTTAGGCAAATGGACTACCTTGACAGTGTGGGTAAAACCTTGAGAGATCATGTGATAATATGTTCTCATGTCCATTAAGGTTATATCCCAATTAAACAAGATTATTAATGAACTAAGATTGTGCTCAATGTAGCATCTCCTAGAGTTCAACCCTCATGGGCTAAGATTATGCATAATGTAGCATCTCCTAGAGTCCAATACAAGTAATGGTTTATGATTGTGCTTGAAGGAGCATCTCCTAGAGATCAAACTTAATGAACTAAGATTATGATTGCGGGAGAATCTCCTAGGGTTCAACCTTAGTGAACTAATATTATTCTTTAACTAGCATATTCTAGTGTTAAAGCTTGAAGAACTAAGATATACTTAATGTAGTATATCCTAGGGTTCGAAATAATGAGGAACTAAGATAGGCTTAGTGAAGTACCTCATAGTGTTCAAGAGTATGAATGAACTTAGACATGCTTAAGGTAGTATCCCATAGGGTCCATGTTATTTATAAACCTAGACATGCTAAAATAAGTATCTCATAGGGTTCAACCTAATAATGAACTAAGATGTGCTTAAGGGAATATCCCATAGTGTTCTAACGTCTAAAGAGAGGGACTAGGTTCCAAACAAAGGAGCATGAGTATGATGACCGAAATAGGTGCTTAGTAAAAATGGTATTATAGTATGCCATTGATGAGTCCACGATTTGGACTCATTTAGGGCTTTATATAAATAGATTTAGTTTCCTCAAATGCATATTTTATGCCAATAACTGATGTAAATCCTTGAATTTCAGGTATTTGGATTGAGAAACAAAGCATGGACACTATCGAGCAAAAAAGGAACAAGGTAGCTGAAAGAATGAAGAAAACAGGGCCTGAGGATCGCCTAATCCATTGGGCGAGTCGCCGAATGGCCATTGTCTTACCTAATGTTCCAGTGTGCCGAGCCCTGAAGGAGAAAATCAAGTGGGCGATAGAAAGGATTAGTCGGCAAGTCACTGAACGGTTCCATGATGCAGTGCCATATAGCCCAAAGTACAAAACATGAAGATGTTGAGGGCCAAAGCAAAAAGTTGATGGAATTGATCAAAGGGTAGATCACCGAGTGGATCGGTGATCCCGACTTATTGCGCTGAATGGTCATTCATAGCACATTTTTGGGCAGTTATAAATACGTTTTAAAGTTCTTAGTTTAGGATGCAATTTGAGAATATCAAGTTTATTATTTAGTTTTAGAACTTAAAACAGTTTTTGAGGAGACATTTTCCTTAGCTTTGATTTAAAGATTTCCATTTCAGAGAAATTGGAAGTGGGTGTTAAAGATTCTTCATCTTAGATATTTGTAAAGAAAATATTAATCATACCCAGTTGATGGAAACACATTTCGGTATCGATTTCTATCCATTTTATATGTCTAGCTAAAACCCCAATTCTTAGGGTGTGATTATGTGATTATGGGTTGATTTAACTGCTGGGTATTGTTAGTTAATAGTTTATTTGCTGTTTAAAGGTGATTTCGGCCAGTAATTGTGGTTGAATTTAATGGGGTTGTAGTTTCAAATACAATTATAACTTTATTTTTTTTACTTGCTCGAGAGAGAGGTTTTAAAATCAAAATTCCTGATTCGATGGTCTGTGGGTATTGGGTTGTCATGGGTTCAGCTCGAGAGAGTGAATCCTAAATCCTTTTTCACACATTCATCTCGAGAGAGTGAATGGACTAAAGCGAAGGTTGTTCGTCATTGCCGCTTATTGGTGTTCGAGAGAAACCAATTTGATTCAGGGTAAATTGTTCGAGAGAAAGTTTACCCCCACTAAAGTCTAGCTTATTCACTGATTTGCAGCAGTTTACTATTAATTGCAATTACCCAGTTGTTTACCTTAGCCCATAATCCTATTACATCCCAAGTATCCCGTCTCTATACTAGTATTTTCGTGTTATTTTCTGTTTTAGTTGATAGTACAAACAAAACCCTCTTTGATATTTGACACTTGTGTCAACCTTTAATTTATCATGTTTTTCTCCGTAAATGTTTTTAGCTATAATTGACTTGAGCATGTTTATGCTTTTCTATTGATTCTTGAGTACGAACTGCTACCTTGGGACTCCACCCCAACTTACTAGTTGGGTTATATTACTACTCACGATCATTGGCACTTAGTATTGGATGAAGTGTTATGATACGTGAAATTAAATTGGCGCCGCTGCCGAGGAGTGGTGTTATTTGAGAATTTTTAGTAAAGTTGAATTTTGTTCTCGTTAGTTATAGTGATACTTACTTAATTTTATTTGTAGTTTGCTTTTTTGTGTGTTAAAATATGAAGTATGAGTGTGAACGGAAGCAATGGCAGCCAAGTAGGCTATCAAGATGACATCGAAAACCTCAATGATGTCAACGAGCCTCATGCTAATGACCCCCATCTCATGAGCGATATTGGTGCCATTCGCTTGCCTCCGGCCAAAGGGAATGCAGTGTCCATTAAGAAGTCGGAGACCCAAATAGGTCCTATTTCATCTCATCTAAGCCCGAGACAGCAAGGGGTTTTTCCTAGTGACACTATGGCAAACCCCAAGAATGAGGTTTAAAGGTGGACTTCCATCGTGCCACAAAGTTAACTAAGGCGCTTATTAGAAGTCAACCCAAGTTTTATTTTATTTCTCTTTAAATTTTCAATAATGGTGTGTTGAATGTGTAGGTCAAAGTGTGGAAAGTGGTTGAAAAGTGCAAGTTGGCGAGCTAAAGGTCCAGTCGGCGGATCGCCAAAGAGGTCGGCGACCCCAACCCAGACCGTTGTTGGACTCAAGAAAATTTTACATTGGAGTCTGTAAAACTCGGCGAGCCCAGGAAATTATTGGTGAGTCACCTACTAGGTCACTGATCGCGATCTATACCACCGTTTGGACCCCCACATCAACTGAGGGTCCTATAAAACTCAGCGAGGTAAGTGACCACTCGGCGTGTCACTGAGTGAGTCAGTGAGCATGACTAATGTAGCCGAATGGGCGAGAGCTGGACGGTTTTTAAAAGGACAAAGGTTGAAACTTTCAAACTCTTCACTTTCCCTCACTTTCGAACTTCACAAACTCACACCCGCACTTTAGTTTCTATATTTTTGCATTTTTAGAGTATTTTAGTCATGATTTGTGCTCGGATTGGGATTACATTTCCGCTTAGCATTTCAATCTTATCTTAATTGGCATTAAAGATTGGTTTTCAGAATCCCTGAATTTATTTTTAACAATTTTGTACTCTTATACAAATGATCTTATCTTGTTGACATGTTCTGCACCTCTCTAATAGGATTAGTGTATTTGAATTCCTATTTTAATTTGATAATCTTGCCCGTAGTGTGTATATTGTCGAATTCCTATAATTTTGTGCCTTAAAATTGGTTAAATCTCGTGGGCTTGTGCTTGCATGTTGTTGGGTCTAGTTGGGTAAAGTCTAAGTAACATGTAGTTGTGCCAAATGACATAAGTTTCCCAATGATAGAGCGGGTGAAGTCATTCTTAAGGGTAAAAGTCATCCAATGGCTAAATTTGGCAAAACTGGGAGAAGTCTGAGTATCCCGGGGTAATGGGTGTTAAGGATCTTGTTTTAATCTTTGAATAGTGCATGCTTTATTTTTGTTTTCGGGGGTAGCGGGATCAAATTTGAGAAGTTTGGTTGAAAGTAGGCATGTTGGGTCGTTTGGCGAGCTGGGTTGAGCTCGCCGAACTACTCGGCGATTCGCCGAAGATCCCCATCTCGCCTTTAATTTCATGCTAAATGAGTAGTTTTATTCTGTAACTTTTGGCGAGAAACTTGAAACTGCCGAAGTCACTCGCTGACTCGTTGAAAGTCTTCTTGTTCACCCTTTGTCGCACCCCTGAACCCTTAGGCTCTGTAACATTTGGCGGGCTAACCCTTGCTCACCGAACGCTGTCGGCAATTCACCGAAAGGTTTTCCCATCGCTGACTTGTCAAATTTTTCAGAGAATTTTGAGCCAATCCTTTCGACGAAACCGACCTAGCTCGCCAAAGTGATTCAGCGAGTCTGTGTGGAACTATTTTTTGTGATTGTTTTTAACATTTTCCAATGTTTTGAGGACATGGCTAGAACAAAGGTTGCAAGTAGAAACATGTCACCTCGAAGGAAGGCTAAGGGGATAACAATAAATGAGGATGCAGCTGCATCCAGGGCCAAAACCACCAAACTTCCCACATCTAGTGGGAAGGGAAAAGGCAAAGGGAAAGCACGAACATCACTAGAGGTCAGCTCCGACAGTGACGGCATATATGCCACCCACCTCACTACTTTTGAAAGTGAGGGTGAGCACCAGGAGCCTCATAGTGTAGCTTCTGTTACTGATGAGCTTGTAGGAGCATAGAGGGCAGAGAGGCATTCAAAAAGGATGAACGATTCATATAGGATCAAAAATCCTTAGCCCACCGCTTATTCTCCTCCAGTTCCATCATTAGCCAGATTGATACACTGGGCACTGATGCCCAGACAGATGGAGCGACTGTGTAGACATGATCCTTCTTTACCTAACTCTCTGTCTTACTTTATTTTGACTTTTGGATATTTTGGTTTTGTTTGCATTTAAGGAAAAATGACTATATTGCTGGTGGGGTGAGGCCCACCTTTTATGTGACCTTTTGTGAATATTTGTTTTGTTTATATAATTGAGTTTTGAGATATAATTGTGTTTTACACTGCATTTGTGGATGATTGAGCTTGTGGCTCCTTGTTTAAAATGATAAACGATTTTTGGACCGTTTCGAAAAAAATTGTGCCACCTCTTGTTTGTGTAAATGTGGTTGTTTTCTTGCAAATTTGTGTATCGGTTTTGATCAATACCGATGACTTAAATAGTGCTCATAATCAAACAAAAATTTATGTGCGACAATGATGAGGCCAAATGAAGTTGCATAGACAATGTGTGAAGTCTTTGCATCTCGTTGTGACTGGCCAAGTATCGAATTGAGTCTCTTGTGATGAGCATTGCACACTAGCAAAAGTGTGGAGTCTTGTTTGACATTGGTGTCTATACCTTGTGTGATGAGCTTACCGTGAACCATGTGTGATGACACCTAGAATATGCTCCGTTGGTCCAGTTGACTAAGTGAAGCAATCTCTTGATATGATCTTAGGGAACTTTAAAGAGTGTGCAACAATTTGACATTATACCTCTTTTGTGGCCTACCTTGTGAGTGTATGAACCCCGCTTGAGCACTCCTAAAGCCTTAACCTTTTCTTGGAAAAAACTTGATGAAATTGAGACCTTTCTTGATTCATTACCCATAATCCTCATGATTTGTGGTTTGTTTGAATAGCCAACTTAGGACAAAAGCCTAAGTTGGGGGTGTGGTGAAAAGAGAAGGTAAATCAAGAAGTGCAAGATGGTCCCCTTTGATCCATGGGTTTGAGAAAAATGTAACCCCTCCATACAAAAAAAAAAGAAGAGAGAAAAACAAGAAAAGAATGAAAAAGAAAAAAGAATGAAAAAGTTGTGGAATAAAGTTGGAAAATGCCAAAAGAAATGGGTCTTCCAACAATCCATGGAAAGTGAATAATGGGATGACTTGTGATCACGAATGAAAATGATGAAGAAAATGAAAGAAAGTGTAGTTCACACCGCATTTCATAAGGACTATAGCCATTGAGCGTTAATGACCATACCTTTGCACTCAGCCCCATTATAAGCCTTGAAGAGACCTTTTTTTATCTTGAGTGAGCTAAATCAAGTTTTGATTGGAAAATACGGGCAAACCTATGGGTGAAATCATGAATTGTGTTCATCTTTGTGAGTGTGAGCGTTGAATTTGATTCCAGAGCTTTAAATTATGAACCATTGTATATGAATATGGAATCATTCTTTGTGTGAGGGCATTTGAGTACCTTTGTTGAGCTTGAACTTGCATTTGAAGCAAGTATTGTGAGCTTGAGATTCTTTGACAATGGTGAGGCACAACTTGAGTCTTTGAGTGCAAAATTGATCTTTGCATGAGTAAGTTGAGTCTTCTTGTGTGCATTCATGATTAAGTCTTCTGTACCACTATTTGAGACATCCTTTTTGAGCTGCTGAACTTGAGTTTTACTTGAGGGCATACAATAGTTTAAGTTGGGGGTGTTGATGAGTCCACGATTTGGACTCATTTAGGGCTTTATTTTAATAGATTTAGTGTCCCTAAATGCATATTTTGTGCCAATAACTGATGTAAATCCTTGAATTTCAGGTATTTGGATTGACGAACAAAGCATGGACACTATCGATAAAAAGGGAACAAGGCAGCTGAAAGAACGAAGAAAAAAGAGACTGAGGATCGCCTAATTCATTGGGCGAACCACCGAATGGCCAATGTCTCACCTAATTTTGCAGTGTGCCAATCCCTGAAGGAAAAAATCAAGTCGGCGATAGAAAGGAGTATTTGGCGAGTCGCCGAACAGTTCCGCGATGCATTGCCATATCGCCTACAAAACTTGAAGATGTTGAGGGACAAAGAAAAAAGGCGATGGAATTGACCAAAGGGCGGATCACCCAGTGGATCGGCGATCCCGACTTATTACACTGAATGGTCTTTCGCATCACATTTTTGGGCGGCTATAAGTACGTTTTAAAATTCTTAGTTTAGGATTCAATTTTAGAATATCAACTTTATTATTTAGTTTTAGAACTTAAAAACTGTTTTTTGGGAGACATTTTCCTTAGCTTTGAAGATTTAAAGATTTCCATTTCAGAGAAATTGGAAGTGGGTGTTGAAGATTTTTCATCTTAAACATTTGTAAAGACAATATTAATCGTACCCAGTTGATGGAAACACATTTCGGTATCGATTTCTATCTTTTTACTATGTCTAGCTAAAACCCCTATTCTTGGGGTGTGATTATGTGATTATGGGTTGATTTAACTGCTGGGTATTGTTAGTTAATAATTTATTTGTTGTTTAAAGGTGATTTCGGCCAGTAATTGTGGTTGAATTTAATGGGGTTGTAGTTGCAAATACAATTTTAACTTTATTTTTTTTACTTGCTCGAGAGATAGGTTTTAAAATCAAAATTCCTGATTCGATGGTCTGTGGGTATTGGGTTGTCGCGGGTTCAGCTTGAGAGAGTGAATGCTAAACCCTTTTCCACACATTCAGCTCAAGAAAGTGAATGGACTAACGCGAAGGTTGTGCTTCATTGCCGCTTATTGGTGTTCGAGAGAAATCAATTTGATTCGGGGTAAATTGTTTGAGAGAAAGTTTACCCCCACTAAAGTCTAGCTTATTCACTGATACGCAGCGGTTTACTATTAATTGCAATTACCCGGTTGTTTACCTTAGCCCATAATACTATCACATCCCAAGAATCCCATCTCCATACACGTATTTTTGTGTTATTTATTGTTTTAGTTGATAGTACAAACAAACCCCCTCTTTGATATTTTACACTTGTGTCAACCTTTCATTTATCATGTTTTTCTCCGTAAATGTTTTTAGCTATAATTGACTTGAGCATGTTTATGCTTTTTTATTAATTCTTGAGTATGAACCGCTCCCTTGGGACTCGACCCCAATCACTAGTTGGGTTATATTACTACTCACGATCGTTGGCACTTAGTATTGGATGAAGTGTCCTGATACGTGAAATCATCCATTCATGGATTGCACAAGTATGACTTAAGGTTACCTAATGAGTGTTGCCTTCGATGAGAGGATTGACTAAAGGTGATAGTTCCATAGTCTACATGACGTAAGCTAATAATGAGACCAAAGGAGGGTAAATATGACTAGGATGACTTCAATGTTATGCTTAGTGTGGAGGGTATTATGGGATGACTTTCATACATTGCACAAGTGTGCTTTGAGGTTACTTAGGAGTATGGTTCCCTTATGGTAGAAAAGCTTAAGACTTGACCATGCATATAGTCTATGATTAAGATGACCAAAAAATGGACACTTGGCTTGGGTGGTATTATGGGATGCTATTCATGCATTGCACTTGTATATTTTTTTAGGTTACTTGAGAATGGTTCTATTATGGTATGGATGACTAAGTGTCAAATAAGGCTTATGTGATGTTTATGTTGGAGACTTTGCTTATTAGTGTGATATTGTCTCTTATGCTTATAGTTTATGTTTCATGAAGTATTTCAGATGATTTTGGATTATGTCTTATATTGACTAACCCTTGTCTTATGCTCTTATGACTATGCTAGCTAACATATTTAGTACATTTTGTACTAACGCATACTTTTCCTATATTCTAATCAATTGTAGGGTTTGTAGACTTGAGTGCTATTCTTGAAACTAGATTTCTAAAGAGCTAAGGAGTTGAAGATCTTGGTGAGTCCTCATATCTTCGAGGACAAAACCTACCATTTCCTTTATGTCTTTTATTTTCATGTTGAAACAATTGTATGGGTTGTGTCACAAGAGTTTTATTCTAAAGTTGTATTAGGTGGTTTGAGACAAAGTATAGAAAAAATTCTACTTGCTTTTATGAAAATAACTTCGATTGTATGG
This sequence comes from Solanum piurae, assembly GCA_029582685.1. NCBI lineage: Eukaryota > Viridiplantae > Streptophyta > Magnoliopsida > Solanales > Solanaceae > Solanum > Solanum piurae. Next base: position 26,102 of record JAJOOO010005401.1, on the reverse strand, counting down.
ATAAAAGTTTTTAAAATTTCCATATTTTTCTATTATCTAATGTTATGATATACTAAGTGCTTGTATGAGACCCCTTCGGGGTCAAGTATGCCATGTTACATCTAGGGCGTACCCCTGGATCGTGACAATCTCGTTGACGATGCCAGAAGTATCCTATACCTTGTCGGGGTATAGAATACCTTAACTAAGTGGATCCACTAAGCTCTACACTACGGCACTTTGGATTCATTTAAAAAGTATGATCATGTACCCATGTTGGCATACATGGTTTATGAGGAATATGAGTTGTCTTAACTCATCCCTAGATCGGTGTTCAATACTACTCCCAATAATATATACTAATGCTCAATGTTTAAAAGCATACTCTTCCTCTAGTATGGGATATTTTCTCACACTATCCTCTTAAAAGAGGTAACTGCTCTTGAAATATCAATCAACTCATAACTCATTTAGAAATCAAATTTTCTCTTTTATCAATATAAAATGTAATACCTTTGGGAATACATAGTTCCCTTATACTCTTACTCAATTAATACATGAAAGCTCTTTTTCAAAAATATATCAAAGTCATATTGTAATATAATCATTGATGACTAGGGAAGTCATACTACATAAACAATGATGGAATATCTAGATACAATACTACTTAAACATTGATGGCATACTCGATTGTCATAGTAATCATGTTTTGTCAAACCCTTTTCTCAAAACAAATCTTTACTTCCTCAAAAACTCAGTTTAAAACTCAAATGTTGGCTTTAAAAAGATTCTTAAAATTTATAACTCAACTCATAAGGTACATGTGGAATTATTGACATAAATGAATCTACTCAGGGATCTTAGTAGCAATATGGAAACTCAGTACTCAGAACTCGAGAACTCATGGGCTCAAGGCTTCAAGAACTCAGAACTTAGGACTCAACGATACTAGTCCTCCCAAGAATACTCAATTCATAGAGTTCATGCAAAATTATGGGCATGAACGACTCGACTGAAGGATCTCAATACAATGTTGACTCATGAATACAGTTCTTCTTACTCGCATACTCTTTTACTCAAGACTTAGTACTAAACTATAATTGATGTCAAAATAATTCTCAAATTTGACTACAAGCTTGAACTTTTCTCTTAATATCTCTTTAAATTGAAATGTAATTTAAGAGATATGATTAAGATATGTATGATCTTTCAATGATTTATGAACACTTAAAGAGTAAATATCAAGTTAATAATTAATATACGATTGAAAGGAACATATATAGATGAAGAACAGAGAAGAAAAAGGGCAGACGACTCTGGTGTAACGGTGGCACGTCGCCGCCAGCCCCAAAAGTATTGGAGTACTTTGTTTGACACTTTTGGCGCATTTCGCCAGCCCTCCTAGCGCTATGTGGGTGCATTTACACAGCCCTATTGACGCTATGGGGGTGCATTTCCCTAGCCCAGACCAAGATATCCGACTAATTTTCTTGTTAAATTTCGGGTCCTAACTCATCTAGAATCGATTTGTTTCTTCCAAACTCTATTTGGTTCATAAAATCATCAAGATCTCACTGAAAATCTATCAAGAACTACAACTCACTAGAAAGACCCTCACCTCAATAACTCAAAACCTCCATTGACAAACAATGGGGCAAAAAATCAAGAACTACTCAAGAATCTTCACATAAACGATTTCATGAATGAATTAATGGAAGAACTAAATTATTGACATGAGGATGAACAAGTACATCACTATGGGAAACTTCACATACCTGGAAAGAACCATGTTCTTGGCGAAAATCAACGAATCTTGAAGAGGGCTTGAAAACCTCGCTTTTCTCCTCTTGAAACCTCGCTCTAAAAGCCCTAAGTGTTTTGAACATGAATGGGTACTTAATAATATGATTACTCCCTAATTGGGTCAGGAAAAACGTATTAAGACAGGTGGGAAAAAGGAAAAGACCAAAATACCCTTTCCTAAAATGGATTGAAAGCCTTAAATGGAGAGGCTTCACTCAAACGGGCATAACTTTTTGTCATAAAGTTCGGAATTAGCAAACTTGGTGGCGTTGGGAAGAGGAATCAAAGACCGTCGATTTGATAGATCATAGACCACTTAATATTTTATGTACTAAAAAATATGGTCGATTGAAGTTGATAAGAGTAAAATCTCATAGTGAAACTCAATTGGAAGCAAGGTTTTCAACTCAACTTTACGTTAGTGGATTCTAGTGACCTTAACATCTAAGAAAATTCATAATCACTCGGTACAAATCTTATTTACCAAGAAAAATGACTTGAGTCTTAACTTAGAAATTTGGGATGTTACAATATCTCCCCCTTGGGATCATTCGTCCTCGAATGATGGTTGGACTGAGAATGGAAAAGGGTTACTCTTACTATATTCAAGCCTAACTCAAAATCACAAAATACATAACATAGGGTGATTATTCTAATATATATCAGAAGATTCGGGTTATATACCTATGTAGGAAATCTCATACCAAGAACACTACTCTTTCCAACTACATCCAACCAACCTCGAGTCTTAATCAAGAACAACCTAATGCATCATGCCTTCATCCACATGCTACCAACACCACATTGAAGCCTAATACTATAACCACTCCATGAACTCCTACTAACAACTCCTTATAAGAATTTCTCTTCCTCTCATCATCTCTACCAGCTGAACTTTCATGCATTACCCCAGGCACTAACTTATTACTCATCGTAAAACTTTATCTCATTTTCCTCCACATTTATAACCTTAGAATGAATAAATAAAGCATCCCTATAACAATAAGAAATTACAATACTCTTCTCTATCATCACACAACTACTATAAAAACAACACTCCCAAAACTACAAAGGATCACTAAAAGAACTTTAGGGCGAATTGTCATAACCACGATTCATTTGAGAAGTATAATATAAAAATATACATGACATAACATTATGATATTGGCCATTGAGAGTAAATCGTGAATTTGTGAAACTAAATATACTATGAGACATGAATGCTTATATGAATAGGTTCATATCGTGAGGCTGATATCCATAACTTTATGGATTAAGCTTGAGATTAATGGGCTAAAGTCATTGCCCCTCATTCTGAAAATGGAGCATAGATATGAATCTCTCTGAAGTGTATGAGCAAAGGTCAAGTAGACAATTGTAATATAAGAAACGTCATGATGATGTTGAAGTGACTGAACTTGAGGAATACTCAAGATTATGAATGGATTGATACATTACTTAGCTTTTTTTGAAGACATAACAATCTGATTCTCAACACTTGACTTGGTTTCTCATCTTATCACCTCCCCCTTAAGTCTAACATTGACACTTTAATGCTATGGATGTATTTTATATATCTACACTGGTCTACATTCCCTTTAATCTACTACTTGGAAAGATATATCTCTTGGCTAATGTACTCTGCATAAGCAAGTACTAAGACTCCTTTTAAGACCTCTTCCTAATATGCTTATTTTAACCTCTTCTCATTGGCTTATAAGGCCACTTCATCTAACTCTTAAGGAATAATCTTTTTTAATGCTTAAATCAGCCTATTCCACATTGAAAGCTCAAATATACTATCCATGCACACATGGAAAATCATTATCTTAATTTTAACTTCATCTAATTACATATAATATTGGGTACACCTCTTAATCCTCTTATTACTCGTATGACTTAGCCACACTCGACTGTCCTTATCTAAAAGTTTGCCTCCCATACTTGTACCACTCACATCCATTGTAACTAACCTCTTAATTCCTCACCTAGTCTATGTCAAGTCCACCAGATCAGATCTCAAGACTATCATCATCACCCTCATGTTGCCATTTGATCACGATGCTTATCTCAAATTCAAGCTTAATGTTTATTAATAAACTTGGATATCAATATGATTACTCGCTTACTATAATAACTAACAACTGCTAGATATTATTTAGGAAACCCTCGCCCACGTAAACATCATGACAAGTAGTCAATCTTTTTTCTCTCAGTCTTCATACTTATAGTTTACCGTAACATTTCATTTCACAAATTAAGTACTACTTCCTCATTCACTTTACATCATTGCCTAATTAGTTCAATAATCATAAGTCTGGCTTAGATCTATCACCTCATGAATAATCTACTCTTCTATTCAACACCTACACTTGGTCTTTACTAACACAATGAAACCCTATCATAAACTCCTTTCTAATTAAAGTATGCTGATATTTGCGTAATCAATACACAACTTCCAATGCAAGTGTCTACGATCGTACAATAGTAAAGTAACCCAACCAAGGGTTGGGATCGAGTCCCAAGGGAGTGGGATTAAGAATTAATAGAAAATTAAATTAAGTTCTAATTAGTCATAGCTAAAAACAGTGTCGAATACAAACATACTAAATCTAAGGGGTGACACAAAAGTGTTAATTAACAATGGGGGTTTGTAACAAGTAAGCAAAAATGAGCGAAACTGCAAAGAGTACTAATCAAGGAGAGGGGATTCTTGGGATGTGATAGGAATACGGGATAAACTAAACTATTGGGTACATGCTTTTGATAATAAATCTTTTGAATATTTGTGACTAGGCTAGACTATAGTGTGGGTAAATTCTCTCTCGAGCAACTTACCCCAAATCAACTCAGTTTCTCTCGAACAACGAGCTACCACATGAAGAACTGCCTCCGCCTTAGCCCACTCACTCTCTCAAGCTGAGTGTGTGGGAGAAGGACTAGGGTTCACTCTCTCGAGCTGAACCTCGTGTCGATCCAATCCCACCGGCCATCAATTTAGTAGTCTTAGTTTTACGACCTCTCTCTCAAGCAAACTGAAAATACAAAGGTGAAATCCTATTTGCAACTACAATTTCATTAAGTTCTACCACAACTACTAAACAAAATCACATCAAAACAACAAATAAACCATCAACAAGCAAGACCCAACAGATAACTAACCCATATTCAGAAAATCACACCCTAAGAATTGGGGTTTTAGCTAGGTATGTAAAAGAGAATAACATTTATACCAATATGAGTTTACATTCAAATGGGTATGAAGATTTAAGTCTCAAAACAAGTCAAGAGTGAAGAATCCACAAGACCCAAGTCCAAAATCTTGGAGTTGAAACCCTTTGAACCTTCAAGTTCTTCAAAACCCTTTCCAAACTTAGAACACAAAAATAGAAGAAAATTCTAAAAAATTATTGTTCAAAGCTAAAAATTCGATCCTAGAATAATAATTCTCAACGAGTATTTATAGTTTTCAAAAATATGTGCTACAACGGATCATTCGGTGTCTTTAGTCGAGATCGCCGATCAACTTGATGATCCACCCTTTGGTAGGTTTCATCGCCGTTTTGCTCTATCCTTCAGCATTGTCGAGTTTTGGATCATTGGGCGACATAGTACTGCTTCGCTGAACTGCTCGGCGACATGCCGGTTGCTACTTTTCACCGCCAATTTGATCCTTTCCTTCAGGGTTCAACACACTGGAACAAAAGACGAGAATAAGACCTTTTGGCGACTCGCCGAATGGCTTTGGCGATTCTCAGATCTTCATTTCTTCGTTCTTTCAGCTGCCTTTGCTTTTTTTTGTTAAGTAGTGTCCATGATTTCCCTCAAACTTCAAATACCTGAAACTGAAGAGTTTTCATCAAATATTGAGATAAAAGATGCATTTGAGGACACTAATTCTATCAAAATATAGCCCTAAATGAGTCCAATTTGTGGAGTCATCAACTACTCTAACTCAACCTAACTTGTAACTCTTACTCTACCTCCTATCATTAAATCTTCATAAACTCATCACTTCTTAGTCTACCCATAAGTGAAAATTCTCATTAATAACTTACTGGGTGCATGACTACAATAACATAATTTGCCTCACCACTATCTCCATTTCTTAGATTATTGAACATCTGCATGCATTCTTCTAACTTTGTTCACTTTTACTACTACTTCATATAATCTCATAACTCATACTATCTTTTCGGGTGAAAACACTACCCAAGCTCTAAAACACACATCCCCAGAAGAGTCTCAACTAAAACATGGTTTAGGGAAAACAGTCTCGGAATACAGCTTGCTTTTAGATTGAACGCACGATTCATATTAATAAAAGTGCATTCTTTTGAAACTCAACTCTTAACTCAACCACGGGCTTCCCTCAGGCCCCTCTACATCCTCATGACTTTCTCGAGACTTTTTCTAAGAGTTACTCATCAATAAGGATCTAACTTTGCTTTCCAACCACCTTGAGTATGAGGGGTAATTAAATAAATTTGAGAAACACAAGAATATGAATAAGTTCATTATGACACAATTCTTATTGCACGATTTAGAATACGAAAGAATGAAAAGTTTTCTTAAATGACTGTAGTCACTCATTTATAGAAGTGGAGCCTTCACAACCATAAATAATATCCTACTCACACGGCTTCATAGACACCCTAGGACACTTGAACTCTATGCTCTGATACCAAGTTTTTCACAACCCGAGTCTACACGCTGGATGTGGCCGACACTCGAGAACCATTGTTGGTGCCCAAGAGAACCCTCATCCTCGTTGACTACAAGCGGAAGACTAACTCAAGCACACATAAGTTTTAAAAAAATTTGAATTAAATTCATCAAACTCCCATACTAAACTTTATAAAGTCTATATGAACAATTCTCAATGAGAATACTTATAGTTTGTAAAACAACTCAAAATAAGTAAATATAGAAAAAGTCCTCAACTCGTATGTCTATGAAGCCTCTACAATTAATGAAGGATATCAGGACATGACCCACGACCTCTCAAAACTACAAACGCTAAGGTAAAGTTTAATTCCTCTTGAATATAAGTAGGCTCATCAAAGCTTATTGGAATGTCAAATGACCTCAATGAAATGCATGTTGATGATCCTAAATACATGTATCTGCATAATCAAACGATGCAGGTCGAAAAACATTAGTACATGGAATGTATGAGAATGTGATAAGGTTAGAATAAACAAATATGTGGCTCGAATGACTGAAAGCAATAAGTAACTGAACTGACAAGGCTGGAAAAAATAGTCACCTCAATTCAAAGCAACAGTGATAGATGCAATACTCAAAATATTATAGAACAAGATATAACCTCAATGTTGTATAAAAATAAAATAAAATACTCTTTACTCTTATTTGGGAGATTTTCTAACCTACAACCACCACTATGAGCTACGTGATGATACAACGTCTTGCTCACGTTGCCAGAATTGTTTTATACCATACCGGGGTATAAAACACCCCAACTAAGTGGATCCACTAAGCTCTGCCCGAAGGCACTTAGGATTTATCTAAAAAGTATGATCATGTATCCATGTTGGCATATATGGTTTATGAGGAATGTTAGTTGTCTGAACTCATCCCCATATCGGTGCTCAATTCTACTCTCAATAATATATACTCATGCTCAATGATTAAAAACATACTATTTCTCTGGTTTGAGCTAATTGCTCAAACTATCCTCATAAAAGAGGTAACTACTCTTGAAATATCTTTGAACTCGTAACAAATTTAGAAATCAAAGTTTCTCTTTTATCAATGTTAAAACAGATACCTTTGGGAGTACTTACTTCCCTTATACTCTTACTCAATTCATAATGAAAACTCTTTCTAAAAAAATATATCAAAATCATATTTTAATATGATCATTGATGACTTGGATAGTCATACACCATAAACATTGATAACATATCTAGATACCATACTGCTTAAACATTTATGGCATACTCAATTATCAAAATAATCATTTTAAAAAAAACTGTTTTCTCAAAAATCATCTTTACTTCTTCAAAAACTCAGTTTTAAACTCAAATGTTGGCCTTAAAAATCTTCTCAAGATTTATTGTCAAGAGCAAAGGCTACCCCTAGACGTGACATGGCCTATAAGACCCCGAAAGAACCATACAATCCACTTAGCATACATCATACAAGATAATAGAGTTTAAAAGATTTAAAAGACAATATGTACATATAAGAGTTTGGTAAAAGCAAAGCGGACGACTAAACACTTGTCTCAATAGCCATCTAAAAAAATAGAATGAAATTGGAGCCTAGCCCACACATCATGTCCAAAAACTAGAAATAAGAGAGAGAACTGAAATAATGAACATCTGTCCTCGAAGCATGAGGACTCACTAAAGCTCGGAATCTCTGAAATCAACCTCTAACCATAAAACTCAGAACCCTGACTGTCGGACACTACATATGGGAAAATGTAGGCAAGAGTATGTGTTAGTACAAAAGAATGTACCAAATATGATAGTCATGCATAAAACATTTAAATAATTCCAAAAAGGGACATTTTTATAAGTATGCAATGATCAAGCTAAACTTGTATTTTAAGAGATAGAAACCATAAGTCATAAACCATGATCGATGCAAGAGAACATCATCTTTGAACATTTTTGAGATACTTCTTGAAGTAACCTTATTATTTTTATTGTGGGCATCAGCCTTAACCGACATAAATACCATGTGAGCTATAACATGATCCCCCGGTGTCTCCCACATCGAAAAGGTTGTCCTACTTGCCAATGTATAATCATGGTTGAGCTAAAGTGGATCCACTAGCTAATGTCTATCTACACAATCATTCTCTATCTTAAGACGGTAATCCTATTGGGGCACATAGGTACGGGATTAGGAGATTGGTACTAGAAACCTGACCTCAACGCCGAAAGAGCTTCCATCTAAATATCCTCTCGATGTTAAGCATAAATCCCACGGAGTAGTTACTAAGTATTGACTTATCTTATCATTAAGAGACATGTGTAGTCGTGACATGACTTTTCATAGGATAGCTCCTTAGACTATGCGTGAGAAAACCTTTCACCATCCATGATATTTTCATAATAGCTTTTAAGGCCCACATTCATTCACTTCATGTTGCCATGATTCATAGAACATTTACACAATTTTATGTATAAGCTTTCTTAAGTCATAAACATACATTCATGAACATATAGACAATCTCATCTATAAGCTTTATCATGTCTTCAAAGTCAAAGCATCTTCAAATTCATTTAAATCTATTTCATAAAGACAAGACATGCATATTTTCAAAAATTCATCTTTCAAGGTTCAACACCCACTTTCAATCATCGACATCTGCAAAATATGGGTTGTACATAGGATCATCATAAAATCATATTATTTAATCAATTCATGCATAGGAGATCATAATTCAATCATTTAAATCAACATTAAAGAGAACCCTTGGCAATTGAAGAAAACCCTAACTCAATTGGGGAATTCTAACTGTGTAAATAGGAGAATATAGGAACTCCATTGATAGAAAGAATCCATGGATGGAAACTATCATACCTTACTATCAAAGCCCACAAATTTTTAGAGAATTGAGACTTGACCTTGAGCCCTAGCTTCAACCTTTCTTCTTATTCAAGTTCTAGAGAGAAACATTTTTAAGAGGAAGAACCCAATTATTTTTGTGTTTTTTAGAGAATTACTTGAATGGGTAGGTTTTGGAGTTAAAATAACTTAGATAGGGGTCCTAGGCTTGGATAAAACGACATAGCTTTGATATAAATAAATCAGGAAAAGACCCATACGCCCCTAAATTAAGAACTGTCGACCCTCCTTCACGAGCCGTTGAGGCTCTCACTAGCCGTGGTGCCAGTCGCTGTCTTTAACCAGTGGCTTAGCTTGACACTTCTCAAACCATTCACCCCACACGCCCACCTCCATGAGCCGTCAAGTGGCTCATCGGGGAGGCTTTCTATTTTGTAGTTATTGCCTCTTTTCATGGTCATCACCACGACCCGTGGTCCCCACCATGACCATCTTAGTAGTCGTGGGAGGTGAGCTTCACTTTTCCACTCACTGTGAGGGTCCACGAGCACCACCAAGAGCCGTAGTGCCCTTTACAGCCCTTTAGGGGCTCAATGAAAGGTGCCTTGGCTCCGTGGAGGGCTAGTGACCTCCCATTTGTCTCAATTCTTCTCCCACTAGGTTCCGAGGTGTTACAGAATCTCCCCATTGGGAACATTCATCCTCGAATGATATTCTAGACATCACTAGAAGAAAATGACTCTAAAATAGCAAACCATCATGCATGCAACTTCTTCAAAATGCACACAACCAATGAGGAATATTGACTCCAAGTTGGGACATACTTAAAACATCATAAGGAATATAGGAACTAGACCCAGCAGCCCAACATGAATTCCATCACATAAATGCACATACCCGAGGAGGAAAGTCCATCTCCAAGCTAAAGCATAATTTTTAAAACATCTTTTCATAAGACAATCCTGCAAGATCATACTCAAATGCACATAAACATGAATAAATCAATCAAACTAAATCATATTTTTTTAAACAATTTTTTCAATTATGAGTATGCATGTATGAGAAAACATCAGGATGACTAAGACACAAGAATCCTAAAGAGTGAATCATGAGGGCTAAGGCCTCAAGCCAGACTCTTAGATAAAGGAAAGAGATAGGGATGTTAAGAAGTCACATCACCTCTAAACATTCACCCACCAAACCATAACAAGGAAATCTTACAAAACCAACATAGTTCTACTCACTTACAAACCATGAAGCACACTATCTTCCCATTGGGAGCAAACCCCATTAGTCTTTTCAAATCCATATCCCTATATCTAACCATAATACCAACGTCTTAACAACAACTAAACCATTAATACAAGTAAACACCTAAGAAGTTTCCACAAGGATTTCAAGGACTACTCCAAACAACATCTTCATACATGGCGTCGTACCATATCCAACGAAACACTCAATATCAAGCAATCCATAATTACAAGCTAAAATACCTTAACTTAATAATTACCCAATCCAGGGAACCCTCATGAGTTCTTGCGTTTGAAGAGCATAGAACCTATCTTGTTTTCGACAACCAGTAGGGCCGGAGAAAGGGTAAGGTTGAGCTTTTGGCCACGACTATCTCCCATATTTCTAGCAACCGAAGTACAACTCCTTATTTTATGATCAATATTACCACAACCAAAGCAAGCATTAGAACTGGCTAGGCATTTACCCTTGTGTGTTCTCCCACACTCCCTACACTCGGGCCATATTTTGTCACTACTACCCTTACCTTAAGAACAATTACCTCTATCGAACCTTGAATATGAAGACTCACCCTCATCCCTTCTTTCCTTCTTTGAATCCCTAGTTTTCACCTACAAGTTTTTTTTTCTGTTTGTTGTGCATGTATCATCAACAGAGAAACATCCATCTCCTTAACAAGCATGTCGGTTAGGCATTCTGTGATAACTGAGTTGAGAGCACCCAACACGAACTTACTCATTCTTGCCCTTTGATCAACAACAATAGTTGGAGCATATTTAGACAGTTGTGTGAATTTTAAAGTATACTCATTCACACTCATATCTCCTTGTGCTCTCATCTCAAGGGGAAAGAACCTAACAACAAAAGCAACCTTAAATTTCTCCCAATCAAGAGTATCCTCATCTACCACCCTTTTTTCTTTCCATTGGTTGAACTAAATTCAGCAACACCCTTAAGTTGATAAGCGGCCAATTCCGCCTTTTCCACTGGCGGCATTCTCATGATCATCAACACCTTACTTACCTCATCAATGAACTCTTGAGGATCTTCCTCAACATTAGACCCATGGAATTCTAGAGGATTCATTCAAATAAAGTCTCTTACTCTAGTTGATGTCGTACCCATATTTGGGTTCACGAGAGCTACAACCTCCCTATTTTCTTGAGCCATCATAGCGTGGGCCAATATATGAAATGCAGCTCGAAACTCATCAATTGTCACTTGCTCGGCCAAAGGGTTGGCCGGCACTTTGGGAACCTTTTGTCTCACAATTTCACAAACATTCCTATTCATTCTCACATGATCCCTTTATGGATGCATATTATGAAAATCATAAATAGGGGTTAGGAGGGAAATAAACCTAGATTTACACTCTATCGCACAACTTTAGAGTAATGAAAGAAGTGGAGCTTCCTAAACATCTTCTAGCCTCTTGTTCGTAATTGTGGCGCGCTTCACACTAATGAACAGGACTTTACTCGACGTGGCTTATGAGATATCGTAGGACCTTTCTAAATCTTGTGCTCTGAATACTATGTTTGTCACGACCCAAGGGTACCCCTTAAACGTGACATGGCGTACAAGACCACTAAAGGCCCCATACAAAACACTTAGCATAAATCAAACAATATAATAGAGTTTAAAAGATTTAGAATACAATTTTTACATATATATATTTTGTTAATGCAAAGAGAACGAATAAACACTAGTCTGAAAAGTTATGTAATATAATAGAATGAAATTGGACCTAGCCTATATAGCATGTCCAAAAATTGGAAATAAGAGATAAAACTGAAACAATGAACATTTCTCCTAGAAGCATGAGTACTCACCAAATCTTGGAATCTCTCAAATCAACCTCTAGCCACGAAACTGAGAACCCTGACTGTCGGACCCTATATTTGGGGAAATGTAGGCAAGAGTATGTGTTAGTAAAACATTTAAATCATGCTAAAAAGGGACATTTTCATAAGATTGCAATTATCAAGCTAAGACATGTATTTTGAGAATAAGACACCACAAGTCATAAAACCATGATCGATGCAAGTGAACATTATCTCTAGACATGTGAGATACTTCTTCAAGTAACCTTAGTTCATTATTATTGTTGGAATTATCCTTAACCGACATAAATACCATGTAAGCTCTAACATGATATCCCGGTGTCTCCCACTGAAAAGGGTTGTCCTACTTGAAAAGGTAGAACATCATGGTTGAGCTAAAGTGGATCCACTAGCTAATATCCATCTTCACAATAATCATCTATCTTAAGGCAGCCATCTATGGGGGAACATATGTAAGAGATAAGGAGATTGCTACTAGAAACCCGACCTCAATATGGAAATAACTTCCATGTCAATATCCTCTCGGTGCTAAGCATGAATCCCATGGAGTAATTATTAAGTCTTGACTTATCTTATCATTTAAAGGCATGGGTAGTCAATATAGAAACCTACGCATTTAAGGCCCACATTAATTCACTGTGGCCAAGCTTCATTAAACATATAGATAATCTCATCTATAAGCTTTCTTGGGTCATAAACATACTCTAATGAACATATATACAATCTCATCTATAAGCTTCATCATGTCTTCAAAGTCCAAGCATCTTCAAATTCATTTAAATCTATTTCATAAAGAGAAGGCATGCGTATTTTCATAAATTCATTTTTTAAGGTTTAAAATCAACTTTCAATCATCAACATCTACAAACCATGGGTTATACATGGGTTCATGGGGGATCATTATAAAAACAATAGTATTTCATCAATTCATGCATAAGAAATAATAATTCAATCATTTAAATAACCATTGAACAGAACCCATGGCAATTGAAGAAAACCCTAACTCAATTGGGGAATTCTATCTTTGTTAATAGGAGAATTCAACCTTTGGCTCAAAGTGTAGCAAACCAGAACAATTAGCAGGACCCAGTTCCTATTAACACTAATGTTGGGTCAGCAACATATAGGGATCTAGCTTTCGTTTGATGAATCCACCTAAGTTTCTAGGGTCACCGGTTGGTGAGGACCCACAAAACTTCATTTATGAGGTCAAGAAAAATCTTTGGAGTGATGCAAGTGACTGGTAATGATAGAGTTGAGTTGGCATCCTACCAGCTTAAGGATGTGGATCAATTATGGTTCACTCAGTGGAAAGAAAACAGGGGTGCAGATGTACCTCTTGTTACTTGAGAGTGTTTTACTGGAGCTTTTCTGGACAGGTTCTTCCTGAGAGAGTTGAGGGAGGTTGAAGCTTAGGAGTTTATGAATTTGAGAGAAGGATCAATGTCAGTCCAAGAGTACGATCTTAAGTTTACCCAGATCTCAAGGTATGATCCACACATGGTTGCCAATCCAAGGGCCCAAATGCGTAGGTTTCTATATAAAGTATCCGACTTAGTGAAGATAGTGTGCCAAAATGCTATGTTGTTAGAAGCTATGAACATCTCTAGGCTTATGACCCATGCTCAGAAGGTTAAGGGAGACAATCTTAAGGAATACACTAAGGGCAATAGGAAGGCTAGGATAGGAAACTATGAATACTCTCAGTAGAAATCGGGTGGTCGAAATCGCTCACAGTTTCAGCAGAGATCTTCAGCCCCAGCACCTTCATAGCCTAATGCTCCATCCACCAAGTTTCTACATGATCAAAAACGTAGGGAATCATGCTCTAAGTGTCAAGGGAGTGCTTCAGGTAATATGACTTACCCAACTTGTCCAAAGTGTGGTAAAAACCATCCGGGTAAGTGTCTTTCAGGCAGGGGAGGGTTCTTTGAATGTGGAAAGTCTGGCCATAGGTTAAAGGATTTTCCTTCTGCTAGGTAGGAGCAGGGAGGAAATAATAACAATAGTTCTCAGTCTACAGCTCTAGCAGCACTAGCAGGTCGCCCAACTCAGTAGGGTGCTTTATCTGGTACAATTAGCGGTCAGCGCCAGAACAAGTTGTATGCTCTCCGGGCTCGCCAGACTAGGGAGATTCTCCTGATGTGTTCACTTGTTCGTTACGAGTCTTTCGTTTAGATGTTTATGCATTGTTAGATCTAGGGGCTACTATTTCCTTTGTAACTCCCTATATAGCAGTAAACTTTAGTGTCGGTCCAAAAACTCTTTCAGAACCCTTCTCAGTCTCTACTCCAGTTGGTGACCCAGTTATAACTAGACAGGCATACGAAAAATTGTCCTATCACAGTCTCTTTGAAAGTCACGTCAGCATATCTTGTAGAGTTAGAAATGGTAGACATTGATATCATTCTAGCCATGGATTGGTTACATTCCTGTTATGCCTCAACTGATTGTAGGACAAGGATCGTTCGGTCTCAGTGAAGCATAAATAAACAGAACACATAAGAGGAAGACGGAAGAGAACCTAAGTCTATACATACAAATGATACCTCCCAGAACTTGAAAGTCACATGTACAGAACTACTGAAAGAGCACAAGTCCAAAAAGTGAACCACAGAAACAAGACGAGCTCAAAGATAAAAAAAAAAAGTCAAAAGGTAAATACAGAATAGATACAGGAAATCTAGAACGCCATGGGCTCACCCTCGTCTGCATAACATAAACCTGAATGCTCGACCTCAACGCTATAGTTTGTTCTCGGACCTGCATCACGAAAATAGATGCAGAGTATAGATTGAGTACCAAAGCAGCACGTACCCAGTAGGCATCATAGGCCGACTGAGAAAGAAAGGTAAAAATAGACGAAAAAGATAGAATGAAACACGAACATAGGTCAACCGAAATAAGAGAAGAACAATCAGAGTACTAGTCTAAGGATTTTTAACCTAAACCTAACTAGGACCCCCATAAGACCCACTATATCCACTCAAGCATAAACAAACAAGAACCGGAACAAACTTTCATAAGCCCAATAGGTACACAGAGAAGCCATAACTACTGAACCCAAAGAAAACACAACTCCGAACCGACACAACCAACAACTTCAACCCAGTCAACAAGTCTGACTTCCACATCGGGCCACCCAGCCCGCCAGTAACTCTGGGGCATTACCCAGCAAGGCGAGTGTCGCGCGGGGGTATATCAATCCCCTCCAAAAGCCCTAATCCAATACCCCATTAGGCTAAAACTCTGGGGGCATTGCCCAAGCCAGCCAAGTGTGCCATCTAAAACTCCTGGGGCCTGCCCTAGCCAAACAGAGTGCGCGGGCCTGTCATCTCCGAAGAAAACCTTAAGTAACTTATATCCAACTACCAAGCCAGCTAATCACCCTGAGGGCCCACCACGTGAGTCAGCTATCACTCTGGGCCCTGCCTAATGCTAGCCAGAGTGTGCGGGGTAAAATCAACTCCGTAGAGGATCTCAAATTCCAATCTATCATGGATCGACGACCACTACCAGTCACATCAAAATGGTCAAATCAACTCCAAACCATCTTGGATCAACGTCCACTACCAACTACCTCAGACCAGAATCAACCGCGAAACACTAAAACCAGGAAAATCCTGCACCTCCGATAATGCATCGGCACAGAAAAATAGGGAGAGATACCAGAAGGATCACAAGCAAGAAAAAGACCAAATCTAAACTCAACTATCAGACCCTACTCTACTATTCTGATCTATAAGGACCTAGTCCATCTGAATCAAAGTCGGATACATACCAAAGTCAACTAGGTACATGGGTATAATGAAACACTAGTATATCCTACACTAAGGCCAATAATAAATTCCAACATAAATAAATAGCAAACTAGATACTACGCATGGAACGACAAATAAACAACCCACCAAGTAATTCACAAATACACACAGATAAACAATCCCTCTAACAGCATGGTACTAACCCCGAAATACCCCAAAAATCAACCCTACAACATGGTTTCACAGTTCAAAATGCAATTACACAATCAGGCTCAATCTAAAGGTAACGAAGTCGTAGCCTACTCGAAGGTCAACTGAACGCGCTTCAAATCATTTTGTCGAGATTTTCCCTTCCAAAAACCCTTGTATTTCTGCCACACTATCATAAATAGAACCACAACATCAGTATGGTAATTTAGGACCGTAGTGGACATCGATCAACGATGGCTTGAAGTTGATTCAACCATTTTGATATGGTCGGTAGTTGACGTTGATCCATGATAGCTTGGAATTTGAGATCATCTACGGAGTTGATTTTACCCGCACACTCTGGCTGGCATTGGTATGGGCCTTCGTAAGTTATAATTGACTCACCTGGCTGACATTGGGTAGGGAATGAACCAGGGTGATTAGCTTGTTAGGTATTTGCATATAGGTTACTTGAGGTCCTTTTCAAAGTTGACTGGACCGCGCACACTTGGCTGGCTTTGGCAGGCCCCCGGAGTGTTAGCCGATTGGGCAGTTGGATTAGGGGTTGTGGATATACCCATGCGCGGCATTCTCCTAGGTGGCTCGATGTGGAAGTCAGACTTATTGACTGGGTTTGAGTTGTTGGTTGTGTTCGTTCGTAGTTAGGTTTCCTTTGGGTTTAGTAGTTGTGGCTTCTCCATGTACTTGTCGGGCTTAGAGGAGTCCATTTGGGTTCTTGTTTGTTTGTGCTTGAGTGTACCTAGCAAGTCTTATGAGGGGCCTTGCTGGGTTTAGGTTGCTGGGTTTAGGTTAATATCCTTAGACTAGGTCTTTGATTGTTCTGCTCTTATTTCTGTTGACCTCTGTTCCTGTTTGATTCTATCTTTTCCATCTGTTTTTACGTTGCTTATTCAGTTGGCTTATTGGGTATACGTTGCTTTGGTAGTCATACTACACTCTGCATCTATTTTCGTGATTCAAGTCCAAGTACCAGCTATCAGCGTTGAGGTCGAGCCTGCATCATTCTATTTTGGAGACGAGGGTGAGCACATGGTGTTCAGGGTTTTCCTATCTCCATTCCGTATTTACATTTTTACTTGACTTTTGGTTTTTGAGCCAGTCTTGTTATTGTGGTCCACTTTTGGGACTGGTACTCTTTCGGTAGTTATGTACATGTGACTTCCACGTTATGGGAGGTATCTTTTGTATATATAGTTTTGGGTTTGCTTCCATCTTTTTCTTATGTGTTCTGTTTATTTGTGCTTCTCTTAGTTGAGGATAGTTCCCCATCAGACCCATTACTCTCAAGTTACAGGATAGCATTTGGCTGGCCTATTGGGGGGTTGGAAGGCGCCATCGTGGCTCAAGAAATTGGGTCGTGAAAAATTTGGTATGAGAACTCCAGGTTTATCGATCTCACTTGTATAAAGTAAGCATCGAGTAGAGTGCGTTGTTGTCCAGTTGGTTTCACGGAATCTTACTTGTTTCACTGTATCACAAGCTTGCTCACACGGGCAATAGAGTTCGACCCTGAGGTCGAGGTCGGGCAGCAGCACCAGCCTGAGAGAGAGGGAGGAATCTGGAGCCGGAGGTGGAACCTCAGTAGACAATATTCCTCCCAAGCTGGAGGGGCCGAGACGAGCCTAGCCACCACCCGCACCAACTGCCGCCCTTGATCTTCACGATACACTAACGCAGATTGTAGCGGCTATTGGGGACATTCAGTAACAACAGTAGTCCACAACACTAGTTCCAGAGTCAGCTCTATTACCGCAAGGTCAGCTAGCAACAGCGGCCCCAGAGGTTCAGCAGCCGCCAGCACCGGCCACCATTCAGCTGTATATTTTAGATGGAGGTATGCCAAAGAGGGAGCAAAAGATGCTCGGGGTGTTTCTGAGACTGTCCCCACCGAAGTTTTTTGGGGATGTAGGCGAGGATGCCCATAAGTTCCTTACTACTTGTTGGGAGCGACTGCAGATTTTGGGGTTAGTTGAGTCGAGGGGAGCCGAATTCAAAAATTATGAGTTAGATGGATTAGCCAGGTAGTGGTGGCGCTCTTTCATGGAGACAAGACTAGACGGTTCATGCTAGTGACGTGGAAAGAGTTTTCTAAGGCTTTTCTTGCTAGATTTATTGAACAGAGCATCAAAGATCATCTTTGTGATTAGTCCTCAAGGTTGGAGCAGGGCTCCATGATGGTATCTGAGCATGAGGCCAGATTTCATGAGTTATCTCGTCATGATGATGAGTGCAAGATTTGGAATCATTTAGAGCTTTGTTTATATAGATTTAGTGTCCTCAAATTCTTATTTTGTACCAATAACTGATGTTAAATCCTTGATTTTCAAGAATATGGATTGAGGAACAAAGCAAGGACACTAACGAGCAAAAAGGAACAAAATAGCTTGAAGAAATGAAGATGGGCGAGCCTGAGTATCGCCAAGAGCTCTTGGTGTTTCGACGAGTGACTTATCAGACCACCTAAAGTTCCAGTGTGCCAAGCCCTGAACGAAAGAACAAAGTTGGCGATGGAAATAAGTAGTCTGTGGATCACCGAGTGATTCCGCGAAGCCAAGATAGATCGCCCAAAGTTACAGACATTGAGAATTCTGAATGACAAGGCAGAAGGACGATGGAAGAAACTAAAGGCTGGCTCGTCGAGTGGTTCGGCGAGCCCGACTTACTTCACTGGATGAGCTTTCGTAGATTATTTTTGGTGACTATAAATACATTTTTGAACATTTTGTTTAGTATGAAATACTCTTTAGAACAATTTTATTGTTAAGTTTTGAGCACCTAGAGAGAGTTTTCTCAAGTTTTTCCTTACCTTTGAATTATGGGTTGACTTATGCCCCTGCAACCATCATGGATTTGATGACTTGTGTATTAAGGCCTTACCTGGACTTCTTCGTCATTGTCTTCATTGATGATATCATTGTATAATCGTGGAGCCATAGTGAACGTGAGCAGCATTTGAGGAAAGTTATCCAGACTTTGAGAGATCATCAGTTGTATACCAAGTTCTCAAAGTGTGAGTTTCTACTTGAATCTGTAGTATTATTGGGGCACGTGGTGTCCAAGGATGGCATTATGGTGGATCCGGCGAAGATAGAGGCAATTCGTGGTTGGGCCAGGCCCACTTCTGTGATTGACATTCGTAGTCTTGTCAGATTGGCAGGATAATATAGGCGTTTTGTTGAGGGTTTCTCTACTATATCAGAGCCATTGACTAGGTTTACTCAGCAGGATGTTCCCTTTGTGTGGTCGGAGGAGTGCTAGAGGATCTTTCTTAGGCTTAAGGAGTTTCTTACCACCGCTCCTATATTGACTATTCCAGTTGAGGGCGAGGGTTTCACGTTATATTGTGACACATACGGCATTAGTTTGGGTTGTGTTTTGATTCAACAGAGCCAGGTTATTGCTTATGCACCGAGGCAACTTAAGTTGCATGAGCGCAACTACCCCACTCATGACTTGGAGTTGGCAGTGGTAGTTTTTGCGCTTAAGATTTGGAGGCATTACCTATATGGAATTCATTCTGATATCTACAATGATTACACGAACCTTCAGTATATTATGACCCAGAGGGATCTAATATCGAGGCAGCGCCATTGGATTGAGATCCTGAAGGACTATGACCTTTCTATTCTTTACCATTTGGGAAAGGCGAATGTAGTAGCAGACGCCTTGAGCCAGAAGGCGGGGAGTATGGGTAGTCTAGCTTTCCTTTCTATTTCGAAGCGACCTTTCACTTTGGACATTCAGTCTTTAGCCAAATAGATGATCATGGTGGATGTTTTAGATTCTAGTCAGTTGTTAGATTATGTGGGAGTTTATTCATCCCTGCTTCATCAGCTCTGTAGTCGTTACTTTGAGGATGAGTCTTTGGTGGAACTGAGAGATAGTGTCTTGGAAGGCGATACAAGGCAGGCTACTTTAGATTTAGATGGGGTTTTGAGGTTTGTCGGTCGATTGTGTGTTTGGGATTTTATTCAATTGATCCTTATTGAGGCCCATGATTCTAGGTATTATATCAATCTCGGCACGGCTAAGATGTATCGTGACGTGAGAAAACATTAATGGTGGAGCAGTATGAGGAGGGACATGTTAGACTATGTGTACCGTTGCTTGTGTTACCAACAGGTGAGGCCCAGCATTTGAGGCATGGTTGTGAGTTGTTGAGATTACCCGTTCTTGAGTGGAAGTGGAAGCGCATCACCAAGGATTTCATGGTGGGTTTATCTCGGACTTCTAGAGGTGTTAACAGCATTTAGGTCATCGTGGATCTATTGACCAAGTCAGCACACTTCCTTCCAGTTCATACTTATTTAAGTGTTGAGAGGTTTTCTCATATCTACATTCAAGAGGTAGTCCATCTTCATGTTGTGTATGTTTCGATAATTTCCAGCTGGGGTTCACCGTTCATCTCTAGCTTTTGGAAAATATTTCAAGAGGAGTTGGACACCCGTGTCGAACTTAGCACGACATTTCACCCCCAGATTGATGGCCAGTCGGAGCATACTATTTAGGTTCTTGGGGATATGTTGGGGGCCTGTTTTTATGGACTTTGGAGGTTAGTGGCACTAGTTGTTGCCATAGGGGGAGTTTGCGTACAACAACAACTACCATTCTAGCATTCAGATGGAGACCCATTTGAGGCCTTGTACGATTGGCGTTGTCGCACTCCAGTTAGTTGGTTTGAGTCTACGGAACCTAGGTTGTGTTGTACAGACTTGTTTCAGGAGGCCTTAGTTCATATAAGGTTAATTTTGGATAGGCTCAGGACGGCTCAGAGTAGACATCAGAGTTAAGCGGATCGCAGGCGTCGACCATTAAGATTTGCCATCGGTGACCGGGTATTCCTTCAAGTATTGCCTAAGAAGGGCGTGATGAGATTTGGGAGGCGGGACAATCATATCCCAGGTACATTGGGCCTTATGAGATTTTGAGGACAATTGTTGATGTGGCCTATGAGTTAGCTTTACCCCTAGCATTCTCAACTATTCACAGAGTTATTCATGTTTCAATGTTGCACCAGTATGTTCTAGATGATTCTAATGTGCTCCAATGTAATGTCGTTTAGTTGGATGATCTCCTGACCTATACCAGCCCAGCCATCACCTGTACTAACTACCACCCCTTATCTTTATGCTATGCTTACGCAGATTCTAGCGGCTATTAGGGGTATTGAGCAACAACAGTAGGCCCCAACACAAGTTCCAGTGCCGCGTCAAGTACTGCAGGTTCCGCATGCAGCAGCGAGGTTCAGTAGCCACCAGCAACGGCTGCCATTTATGCATATATTTTAGACAAAGTTTTTCCACAGAGGGAGAAGAAGATGCTCGGGGTGTTTCTGAGACTGTCACCACCCAGGTTTTCTTGGCAGTTGGTGAGGATGCGAAGGAGTTCCTTACTACTTTCCGGGAGCGACTGCAGATTTTGGGGTTGGTAGAGTGGAGGTGAGCCGAATCCAAAGCTTATCAGTTAGATGGGCCAACGAGGCAGTGGTGATACTCTTTCATGGAGACCAGGCCAGCTGGGTCCATGCTAGTGATGTGGACATATTTTTCACAGGCTTTTCTAGCTAGATTTATCAAACAAAGCATCAGAGATCGACATTGTGATGAGTCCTCGAGGTTGGAGCAAGGCTCTATGATGGTATTTGAGTATGAGCCAGATTTCATGAGTTATCCAGTCATGGCACCATAATCTTGACCATAGAGGAGGAGAGAGTCAGGTGCTTCGTTAGAGGGTTGAGGTTGCAGCTGCATATTGAGTCACAATCTATGGTTTAGTGGACCGCTCTCTTATGGATGTAATGGACCATGCCCGCATGCTTGAGCCACTCCATCGCGAGGCCCACGGGGGCAGCGACAAGAGGTCCAGGTAGGATGATAGCTTTAGTAGGGCCCATCCTAGTCCTAGGGATACTCGGGACCAGGTTCATTAGAGGTTCTAGTTAGGTCAGTGTAGTCACATGTTTCAGGCATCATTGTAGTTATCTCAAAGTGACCAGCACCATCAGGGTGGTTATAGTGTCGGGCCGAGTTGGGTTTAAGTAGGTTCATCACGTCGAGGTATCCGGCCTCCAATAGTGGGCAGATCATCACAGGGTTGCTTCACATGTGTGGATCTTGGGCATTGGTCCAGAGAGTGCCCTAGCTCTAGATCAGCCTTACCAGCTCCTCAAGCATCGAGACCAATAGTAGCAGTAGGCCCTCCAGCTAGAGGAGATGGTCAGCATTATGGTTTTCAGGGAGTTCCCCATAGAGGCAGGTTAGGTGGCAGAGTGGATGCGCTTTGTAGAGGCACCCAAGGCCATTTATATGTAGCTTCATCTAGAGTAGAGGATGAGGCATTAGATGATGTGATCACATGTACGATTCTCTAATGCCATCAGTCCGCTTCAGCCTTATTTGATCATGATTCTACTTATTCGTATGTTTCTTCTTATTATGCTCCTTGGTTGGGGGTGAACCATGAGCCCTTAGTGGTACCATTGCGTGTTTCGACCCTAGTAGGGGATTATTTTAGAACTAGATCTGCTTTATAGATCCTATGTGGTGACTTTTCGGGGGTAGGATACCCGAGTGGATCTTATTGTTCTTAGTATAGTGTCTTTTGATGTGGTCTTGGGCATGGACTGGTTATCCGCTCACCGAGAAGTCTTGGATTGCTATGCCAAGACTATTACTTTAGGCATGCATGGTATTCCGCCGATGGTGTGGCAGGGTTCTCGTTGTCGCATGCTAGTTTGGGTGATTTCTTATGTACAGGCTCATAGGCTAGTGGCTAGCGGGTGTTTGGCATAGTTGGCTTATGTTAAAGATGTTAGTAGAGAGGGCCTTATAGTTGATTCAGTACCTATGGTCCGAGAGTTCACCGATGTGTTTCCTATCGACCTTCCTGGCCTACCTCGGAGTGGAATATTAACTTTTGCATTGATTTGGAGTCGGGTGCTCATCCTATTTCCATTCCACCTTACAGTATGGCCCATGCAAAGCTCAAGAAGCTCAGTGTTCATCTTTTGTATCTCTTGGGTAAGGGATTCATTCGGTCTTAGGGTGCCCCAGTCTTGTTTGTGAAGAAGGACAGTACTATGCAGATGTGTATCGATTATCGGCAGTTGAATAAGGTGACAGTGAAGAACCATTATCCTATTCCTCGTATTGATAATCTATTTGACTAGCTTGAAGGAGCCGCAGTTTTTCTAAGATTGATTTGAGATCCGGCTACCATCAGTTGAGGATTAAAGCATTGGACATCACTAAGACAACATTTAGGACCCTCTATGGCCATTTTAATATCCTGTGATGTCTTTTGGGTTAACTAATGCCCCTGCAACCTTCATGGATTTGATGACTCGTGTATTCAAGCCTTACCTGGACTCCTGTCATCTTCTTCATTTATAATATCCTTGTATACTGGCTGAGCCATAGTGAGCATGAGAATCATTTGAGGATAGTGCTCCACACATTGAGAGATGATCAATTGTATGCCAAGTTCCAAAGTGTCAGTTTTGGCTTGAATCCGTAGCATTCTTGGGGCACGTGGTGTCGAAGGAAGGAATTATGGTAGATCCGGCGAAGATTGAGGTAATTCGTGGTTGGGAAAGGCCCACTTCTGTGATTGAAATTTGGAGCTTCGTCAAATTGGCAAGATATTATAGGGATTTTGTCGAGGGTTTCTCTACTATAGCAAAGACATTGACTAGATTTACTCGCCAGGCTGTTCCCTTTGTGTGGTCGGAGGAGTGCGAGAGGGGCTTTCTGAGGCTTAAGGAGTTGCTTACCACCGCTTCTATATTGACTATTCCAGTTGAGGGCGAGGGTTTCTCGTTATATTGTGACGCATACGGTGGTTGTTTGGGTTGTGTGTTGATGCAGCAGAGTCGGATTATTACTTATGTGTCGAGGCACCTTAATATGCATGAGTGCAACTACCCCACTCATTTATGGGATTGGCGACCGTAGTTTTTGCGCTTAAGATCTGGAGGTATTACCTATATGGAATTTATTGTGAGATGTACATTGATCACAAGAGCCTTCACTACATTATGACCCAGAGGAATCTTAATTCGAGGCAGCGCTATTGGATTGAGCTCTAGAAGGACTATGACTTCTTTGTTCTTGACCATCCAGGCAAGGCGCATATACTAGCGGATGCCTTGAGCCGAAAGGCAGGGAGTATGAGAATTGTAGCCTTCCTTTCTGTTTCAAAGCGACCTTTGGCTTTAGACATTCAGTCCTTAGAAAAATAGATGATCAGGCTTGATGTTTTAGATTCCATTCAGGTGTTAGCGCAGGCGATGCATGGCAGGCTACTTTAGATTCAGATTGGGTTTTGAGGTTTTTCCACTGGTTATGTGTTCTGAAAGTTTGGGAGTTGATTCAACTGATCCTTAGCGAGGCCCATGACTCTAGGTATTCTATCCATCCGGGCACAGCTAAGATGTATCGTGACTTGAGGCAGCATTACTGTTGGAGCGGTATCAGGAGGGATATCTTAGACTATGTGTCCCGTTGGTTGTGTTGCCAACAGGTGAAGGCTGGGCATTTTAGGCCTGGTGGTGAGTTGTAAAGAATACCCATTCCTGAGTGGAAGTGGGAGCGCATCACCATGGATTTCGTGGTGGCTTTACCTCAGACTATTAGAGGTGTTGACAACATTTGGGTCATTGTGGATCAAATGAACAAGTCAACACACTTCCTTCCAGTTCATACTTCCTTCAGTCTTGAGAGGCTAGCTAGTATCTACATTCGATAGGTAGTCCGTCTTCATGGTGTGCCTATTTCGATTATCTGAGACTGGGGTTCGGAGTTCCCCTCTAGCTTTTGAAGGATATTTCCGGAGGAGTTGGCACCTGTGTCGATCTTAGCACAACATTTCACCCGCAGAATGATGACCAGTCGAACCATACTATTTAGGTTCATGAGGATATGTTGTAGGCCTGTGTTATGGACTTTGGAGGTCAGTGGGATGAATTTGTTCCTTTGGCAGAGATTGCGTACAACAACAACTACCGTTCTAGCATTTAGATGGCCCCATTTGTGGCCTTGTACGGTAAGCATATTTGCACTCTATGTCTATGAAGCCTTGGCCGAGTGGTACAGACTTGTTTCAGGAGGCCTTAGTTCATGTGAGGTTAATTAGGGATAGGCTTAGGACAACTCAGAGTAGACATCAGAGTTATTCAGATCGCAGGGGGTGACCAGTGAGATTCGTCGTTAGTGACTGGTTATTCCTCCGAGTATCACCCATGGAGGGCGTGATGAGATTTGGGAGGCGCGGCAAGCTTAGCCCAAGTACATCGGACCTTTTGAGATTTTTAGTATAACTAGTGATGTGGCCTATGAGTTAGCTTTACCCCTAGCATTCTCAACTATTCACCAAGTTTTCCATGTTTTGATGTTGCGCCGATATTTTCTAGATGAGTCTCATGTGCTCCAGTATAATGTCATTGAATTCGATGATCACCTGACCTATATTGAGGAGCCAGATGCTTTTTTCGCCAGACATGTGAGGCAGCTAAGGTGTAGAGCCATTCCTGTGGTGAAGGTCTGTTGGAGGCATCTTCTAGTCCAAGAGTGAAACGACCCCAAAAATTCCCGAAAATGTGCTTCGGAAACACCTATAATTGTAATTTCCATATATCTCAAAATCCGTGCATGATTTCAGAAATTCGACTTCATATTCTTATTCAGGGGGTCAAATTGAGTGGGAAATGGGT